>JAINUW010000293.1:0-116011 GCA_020205615.1 Panax quinquefolius
CAAAGACTTTTGGGTCGATGTTGAGTCAGCCCCGATTACTTAAGTATTTTATTTATTTTAAGTTGTATATTTTGTATGTTATTTAATTATCATTTAGTTGTCTCTTTAATTCTCAATTATGGACTAATAAGTTATATTTTTAATTGTATCAATAGGGTGGTGATGTCGAGCAGGTGGTGATGACAATAACTTTAATTCGCATATCAACAAAATAGTATAAATAGACCCACTTGATGATCCTCCTCACACCGGTGCTAGTAATAGTTTAATTTAATTTTGTAGATTTTTGTAAATAATTTATCCCTATTTACTTTAGTTTAACTATATATATTTTTTGTAAATTATTGTACGCACGTAATTTAGTTTAGTTTTGTAAATCATTGTACTTTTTAAATAATTTTTTGTATAACTTATCGTAAATTAGTTTATATTTGTTACAACTTATGTTGAGGTAATTCATATATGTTGTTGTTATATTTTCTGACCGAAAATACGTCGGAAAAAATTAGTATAATTGATTAAAAATATAATATTTTTGACGGAATATGTTATTGTTGACGAAATACCGACACGTGAAAGAATTAAATTCGACGGAATTATTCAGTCGGAAATTAAGTCCGTCGAAAATAATATTTTTTCAACGGACTATTTGTCAGAAATAATTAAATCCGATCAAATATCCGACAAACTAATTCTCGACTAGTGTATCTGACCAAATTATCGACAGATTTTTTCGTCAAAAATAATCTATTATCAATGAAATTAACTTATTTTTAATGGAACCGTCGGAATTAAACTATTTTATTCTAGTATCGGTAGAATATATAAGCTTTACATAGTATTGTAGAGATTGTTGAGATTAACTATAGCATTCACTATATATATATATATATATATATATATATATATATATATATATATATATATATATTCTTGCCAAGATGAGAGCATATTTATTTGAAAAAAGAGAGAAGTTAGATCACTTGTTGATATAATTGCATGCAACACAACACTGATCATATGTCACTGAAATTCAGATATGGCACATTTAGAAGGGGATTGAATAAGTGTGGGAGCAAATTATGATCAATTTTTAAATTTTAAATTCAAACTATTGAATACAGCCTATTGTATCAAAGAATGTAGCTTCTTTGAATGAATCAGATCTCTCTGAATTAAATTTTTGTTTAAAAAAATATCTTGGTGAATTTATAAGTCAGATAAAATACTTGATGTAAATATACTATCTCAAGATGAAGCAAAAGTTTATATTTTAAATATTAAGAAAACTAATCATCTTGAGAAATATTAAAGAAAATCAAGCAATAAAATAACACCAAGATTTTTTACGTGGTTCAAATTTATTACCTCTATAATAATAATAGCTTTTAGTCCACGTCCAATACCAAATAGTATTGGAGACTCACTTTTATTTCTTTAAAAATGACCCTTGTTACAAAACAGATTCAATCAAATTGAATTACAATAATTCACTTGAGCATACTTGCTCCTTGTGCACCAATGCATCCCTTAAGCTCCTAAGCTTCCTTGAACCTGTTTGTAAACAAACCTTAATCCACCTGGATTAAATTCCTTTAGACAATACTTAGTCTAAAAATATAAGATTACAATTTATAGAGGTCTAACGATCAAAGCAAATAAATAATTTGACAATGCAAGGCTCAACTAATGTATGCAATGATCAAATAGTAACAGAAGGATATTACCGATTTATAGCCCACGAAATTACGCTGAATATAAGTAGAATTATGGAAGCACAGCAGCAGATTTCAATTGCACCAAAATATTAAATAGCTTTTTCAGTATATAATTAGTGCATTATAGAAATCGTAAGTAGAACTAAGAAAAGTTCATGCAATTTATAGCCAGAAAATATTTCCGTTGCAGCATTAAAGTTTACGTTGTATGCAACGTTCCAAAAAGATATTCCGTTGAATCCAATAATTTTCGGAAGTAAAATATGTGTTGGACTCTATCCAATACTCTAGAAGGAGACCCAGTCATAAAAGGACAATAGCAATTATGATTTCACAAAGTCAGCCGCCACTAGTATAACAACTAAAGCAAAGAATTAAAAGATAGGAGAGAGACATGAACAGACTATACAAGATAATGATTATCATTCATTTCCAAGATACACATGTAAATCAATCTTTTGAGATAAATCATATCTTTACCAATATACTCCAACAACTTTTAATTGCTTCAGTCAATATATATCTTTTACGCATATGCTCACAAAATAAAATCAGTTTAAAGATAGTTAACAATAATATATTTTAGTCATGCACAAAATATTGAATCATTTTAATGCACACAAATAAAATGTCCTAGAGCCTTGTATCGAAAAATTAAATATTTGCAATGACCTTACATACTTTTCTTAAGACTCAAATCTTCAAAGTCTTTCATCAATGATCTTTCATCAACTTCCTGAAATATCACAATAGACAAATTAATCTGTAATATTAAGTCATCATCAAAACAAAAAGATTAGAATATTAACAAACCAACATTCTTTCCCTTTTTGATGATGACAACACCAAAAATTATAACTCCCCCTGAATTCATAACTCGCCCTGAATTCATGCACATTTCAGGAGAAGTTTGTAAAACCTGCATGTTAGTATCATACTAAACCAAATGTGAAAATTTAAAACCATAGCAGAATGACAATTTCTCCCCCTTTGACATCATGCAAAAAGAAAAAGACTCCAATCAATCAATATCTTCGAGATTGGCCCTTTGTGCAGTACGATTGGTAAAGTATGGTCGATGACGAAGACGATGTAAACGTTCTTCCAAAGTATAATCGTTAGCAAGTCGATGTGGTCTAGAAATAAAGGTTGTAGGAGGAAGCTTCATATCCAGAAAATCTCCCTTGTACTCAGCCATCCAATTGTTCATTGGCCAGTCGGGAATTGGAGAATACATAGTGGAAACATGAAATCTTTGGCCAATAGCATTGAACCTGGTGGCCATGAAATCTGCAAGCTCCCCTAGTTGATAACTAATAAATTTAACTTCTTGACTCAACTGACACGTGTTCCGATTGAATTTTCTTTGAAGTGCTTCAACCATAGCTAGTGTCTGTATCTCAAAACCCGCTTGAAGGTCAATAAATTCATCTTCAATTTGATGATACAATTTGTTAATTTCTGGAGCGTCCATTGGTAATTTCCCTTTTTCTAGAATCACAAGTCGATTTCTTATTTTGACCAAATCAGCCTTCACAGAATTTTGATTTTGTAAAATTTCATTCAAAAAAGTCATAACATCAGACCCAAGAGCATTTGGTAAAGAAGATGAAGATGAGTCAGGAGTAGGAAAAATAGGAGGACAGGTAATAGGAGGATCAGGGATAAGACGAACAAATTCACTAGCATGAAAAGTAATGTGAGATTTTTTCAAATTGGCAGTGTCAATAAGCTCATGATTTGTGACAGAAATTTCATCATCCAAAGAGATTTTAAAATGTGTAAAATTTTTTGTTAAAAACTTGCTGTAAGGCAGACATTTCTTAATTTGACAAATACAACTTTGCATGTGAGATAACATCATTTTTGAAAAATTAAAAACCATTCCTTTGAGAATCATGGCGACAACAACCAAATCTTGGTAAGTAAAATCGGCTCCCCCACCAAGGCGTGGAAACAGATTATATCGAACCAACTTATGGAGAACACATGCATTTGGACAAACACTGAAAATTTTTGGTAAAGACAGAGATGAAAGAGAATAGTCATTCATGACTATATGAAGTTATTCTAAAGGAGGAAAAAGAATATTGGCCGCTCCTTTGAGAGTGAAAGGACATGGTCCAGTAGAAGAAACACCAAGAATACTTCCAAAATCTATACTTGTGAAAAATAAAGATTTACCCTTGACAAATGTGGTAAAACAGTCTCCATTACACTCAAGATTAGTGTAAAATTGTTGGACCAACCGAGGATAGGCAACAGTAGGAGGAAACAACATAGAAAAAATGTTGTACTCGATGAAAAGTTTTTCCAAAACAGAGTGTTTGAGATAAAAGAGATCCAAATTTTTTTCATACACAAATTGTTTTGTAGCAATGGAGTTTTTAAAACGAGTTTCGAAACTAGGTCCTCTAAAGAAATTATCTTGCAAATCAAAGAAAGATGAGAATGGATTTACCAGATTTGAGGGAGACTCTGGCTGTGAGAAAAACTGTTCTTCATCCATTGGCTGCTTCAACTTTCCTCGGTGAGGCGGTTCGATGTTTGAAGCTTTTAGGAAAGAAAAACTAGAATCTGAATCGTCGGATAAGATTGTGGCATCAGACGACACATGCACAGAAGATTTCTTCTGCACTCGCTTAGATTTCATCTTTAGTCCGGTGTGATTCTTCAACGAAGATCCTTCGTCGTTTGACTTTCCGACCGATCGCTTGCTAGCTCTGGTTTTCATGGTGTTACAGATTGATGAAAATGAAGGATTTTTGATAAGTGATGGAGATGTGAAGTCTGGGTTAAGAAAAATGGAGGATATAAAGGCACAGAAAATACAGATCAATTAAGAGCCTGTCACCAAAAGATGTGCGTCTTTTTAATTTCAAAAAAAAACTGTTCGGCTGCTGTTCCGTATTTCAAGGTGGAGAACTCTACGTTTCCCAAGTCGGCGATAGACATTAATCTTTAAAAGAAACGTGAATCTATAGCTTAAATGGAAAGTGTTGGACTGCGAAAAGACTTCTTCAGTGTATGTCTTTTCAAATATCAAATCCCATAAATATAGATACTGTGAATCGTGCCAGTGCAGATTCGCCTTCTTTGTCGGCTACATACAGATAATGTTTATCAACATAGTTAAAATAATAACATGCAAATATATTGTAATTATGAGATATTAATGCATGAACTATTTTAGTACGTAAACATATTAAATCATGCACATTCCAAGTTCTCTTCTTAGCATGCAGAACCTTTCTTCACTTAAGGGTTTAGTAAAGATATCAGCCAATTGTTTTTCTGTTGGAATAAAAATTAATTTAATTAATCCTTTTGAAACATTATCCCTTAAAAAATGATGTCTGACTTCTATATGCTTTGTACGTGAATGTAACACAGGATTTTTAGAAATATCTATTGCACTAGAATTATCATAAGATATAGGCACATTATCACATAAAATATCAAAGTCACATAGAGTTTGTTTTAACCATAAAATTTGAGAGCAACAATTCCTCGCTGACTAGATATTCACCCTCGGTGGTTGATAAAGCAAATGAAGTTTGCTTTTTACTATGCCCATGAATAAAAGATCATGACTAAAAATGTGCAAGCACCATCTGGTACTTTTTCTATCTATTTGACACCTGCATAGTCGAGATCCGAATATCCCATTAGTTCAAAATGATTGCAGATTGGATAAAATAATCCCAAATTTATTGTACCACTTAAATATTTAAAATCCTTTTAACGACTTGTAAATGAGATTCTTTAGGTTTTGCTTGAAAACGTGCACATAAACAAACACTACTATACATAATATCCGGTCTAGATGCGTTAAATATAATAAACAACCAATCATGCCTCGATATTTAGTTACCTCCACATCTTTACCTTTTTCACGGACGTAAGCTTTATTCAAGTGCTCATTGGTATAACCTTTGAATTAGATCCTTCAAAACCAAACCTTTTGAGAAGTTTTTTGTATATTTGGTTTGATGGATGTACATATAGATTCGTTGTTTGTTTGATTTGGAGTCCCAAAAAGTAATTAAGTTCTCCCATTAGACTCATATCAAACTCCCCGTGCATGCATCGAAAAAAACCACTCACAAAGAAAATTATTAGTAGCACCAAAAATTATGTCATCTACATATATTTGTACAATAATAATATCTTTATTTTCATGCTTAATAAATAATGTAGAATCAATTTTTCCTCTAATAAAACCATTTGAAAGCAATTACTTACTCAACATGTCGTACCAAGCCCTTGGGGCTTGTTTTAGTCCATAGAGAGCTTTCTTTAGCTTGTAAACATGATTTGGATACTTCTCATGTTCAAATCCAGGAGGTTGTTTTACATACACCTCTTCATTGATGTATCCATTGAGAAAAGCACTTTTTACGTCCATTTGATAAAGTGTGAACTTCTTGTAACATGCAAATGCTAACAGGATGCGGATGGACTCTAGTCTGGCGACTGGAGCGTAAGTTTCTTCATAGTCTATCCCTTCTTGTTGATTGTATCCTTGAGCTACTAATCGTGCTTTGTTACGAGTGATAGTTTCATGCTCATCAAGCTTGTTTTTGAAGACCCACCTTGTGACGCCCCCAAAATAGGTATACATCACCCATTCTGAGTTGTCAATACATGGTACAGAAACAACTACAACTTTATTATTACAACATATAAACTGTGAGTTTAAATACAGATATTGCCATCTAGACAATATCCACACGCAAATAAATCCCCATCATAATTATTGATACATTATTTTACAAAAATGGTGAGGACTACTAAACAACTCTCTTTAGAACCTTTCTTCCATACCCCGACTAGTACTCGCTACATTCTCGCCTCCTGAGAAGAAAAATGGAACAACAAAGAAAAGGGTGAGCTCAACTATCCCAATAAAGAATATTATGACTAAGATAATATACAACAAATTATCATTAGTCTTCAACAGGAAAAAAAACTAATAGAATACAATAGACAACAAGTTTTAAACCAATATTCGCAGTAGAAATAATAATTCATTAGAAGAGTTAAGTAGAGAATGCAAACTACTATCTTCTATGTATGAATTTAAAAGTTAAATCGCTCTATCTTTTATCCCCTGTAACATCAATCAATATACATCCGGAATCAAATATTCATCTTTGCACTCTGAGCCAAAGATATTCATCATTGGTCATGTTCATCTAAACACCTATTCATCTTTGCACCACGGGCCAAAGATATTCATCGAAATCATTCATCTTTGCACTACTGGGCCAAAGATATTCAATAATATCATCATTTAAGACCGAGGATGATGAAAAATATTTTAAAGAAACGAATCCAAAGTGAAACAAAATGACAAGGATTAAGGATTAAGGATTCATACTTTGTTTTATCCATGTCCAAAAATACCTCAAAATAATCATAGTGGTGTAAAATTCAAGAATGATCAAAACATGGATACAATCAAAGCTAAGTATCCGTAATAGATATTTTGACGAAAAGGAAAATTTTCATTTTTCGATGAATAGTGTCGTGATTCGTAAATAAGTGTCATTATACGTGAATAAGGTCAGATACGTGAATAAGAACTCGACACCAAAAGTTCCAAATTGGATAAAAACTTCATATCAATATTTCAAAGATAATGATATTGAAGAAATAATATCATTACGAAAAAATAATATCCCTTACTCTCATAAAGACAAGATTTCTAGTTGAAACACAGGATATAGGCTATGACTTGAACTTGCAACCGTGATAGCAATACTCAAAATATACTCAAAATACTCACAAGAATACGCCGATAATATAGAGAGAAAACTTCATTTTCGGTGTGATTTTCAATTCTAACCTAAGCACCTATTTATAGGAAAATGCTTAAAACACCAAAGTAGAAAATTTAAAAATTTAATAAATATATATATATATATATATATATCAAATTCATCATACCACTTTAGAATTTCACTCTAGCATTTCCCACGCCACCCGTGACGCCCCTAAAATTAGGTATACGCCACCCATCTTGGGTCGCCACTTACATTGTACATAAATTCAAATACAACTTACTTAATATAACTATCGTGTACAATACGACATAAACCGTGAGTTTGAATACAAATATTGTCTACTAGATATTATACAAACTCAAAAGGAGTCCTCATTACAACTATTATCACACTATTTCACGAGAATAGTGAGGACTACTAATGCTATCCTCCGGACCATTACTCCGCTCCCCGACTCGTCTCATTTATATTCTCTCATTTCACGAAGAGAAAAAGTGAAAGAAAGAGTGAGCTCAACTAGCCCAAGAAGAAATATTATGACTAAGATAATGCGGAATAAATTATCGTTAGCCTTCAACATCGTTAAACTGATAAAATACACACTACAAAAAAAATGGCCTTCTGCGACCAATGATATCGGCCGATCGCACTATCCGTCGCCGATAATAGTAATAATGATCGATATCCGCGACCAGATAAGGATTCTTCGCCGCTAGTATATATCCGCATGATCAGTATCTGCGGTTCTTTGATCGGTCATTGAGAAGAATTTCCCCAAAAATTTGGTGCGAAACTTTGGCGCTGGCGATTATTTATATCAATGACCGCGACGCGTCGCCGATATGTCCACATCATTAAAACTAGCGATCGCACGCGGCGGCCGATGGCTTGATATTGATCCTTATAACCTTGAATCGATTCAGTTCACTCGATCAATACGTAAAAGAAAGAAAAGAGGAGAAGAGGGAGTAAAGGGGGGAAGAGAAGTTAAGGAGGAGATCGCCGACCATTGCCGAGCCACCGCCGACCATTATCGACCACCACCGCGCCCATTTGCACCACCATCGCTTTCCGCATTCACCACCCACCGGTAACCCCAATTAACCCCTAATTGATAGTTTGTGTGAGCTTAATGTTTCATTATAAGGTTTCTAAATTACTAGTCTTTCTTGAAATTGATGTTTCCAAATTGTAATATTACCATATTTAAAAATCATTGCTTGTGGGTGGAAATAATTTCATACTAATTCTTGATTAAATTGAAAGATGAGCGAAGTTATACTTTCCGTCTTCAAAATTGGACTTCAATTTCTCCTTTTGATGTCCAAAATGAGGCTATTGTTAAAATTAATGTGCTTCATTCATCATTGATTGATTATGATGTTGACAATTGGTTATGTTAATGTTGAAAACATTAACTTTCTAAATATTTGACTTTTGATGGTGGATTATCATTTTGAGGCATAATTTTAGTTAAAGTATAATGCAATGAAGTATAATTTCATGACTTGTGCTACTATTATCTTTCATTCTCATCCTAATTTGTTTGTCAATTTGAAGAAAATAGTTGGGATTGTCTAGTTTCTTTTTCAAGTTGGTGTGTTTATCTGGAATTGGTTAGTGAGTTTTATGATCACATGGAATTTATAAAAGATGTTGGTACTTTGCATAGTATAGCTACTTATGTCCAAGGTAGGAAAATAGTGCGACATCGACCGCTTTTGCTTGAAGCATTTGACCTTGACCCTTGTATGCTAAAACCGCCAAAGGTAATCGCTATGTCTTTCCTCTTGATGACTCAAGAATTAATGATCCTAGACTTTAAGTACATTTTGTCCAATCGCTCTATTTGCCTACTTAGTGTCAATTTTGAGTAAGATACCTAGGCAACAATTTTATGCCTGTAAGGTTTTATAAAAGGTTTGTCCTTTTTTCGACCGTGATACCGTGAAGGGTATTCGAATGAGTCCTTAAACATTAACCTCGTCTATTTTACGTTAACATCTTTTGAACATTGTTTTTAAACAAGCTGTATGGGTTATGGGTCATTGTTGTCTAAATTGTAAGTACTTGAGTCAGACTTAGTTTCACCCCAAAGCCAAGTTCTTAAAATAAGCAATTTTGTGTCTCATTTAGTAATTCCTCCCAAACCTTTGTATCTTTTCAACAAAATGAGAGTGACTCAAATGGACATACTAATATGGAGAGTCAGATTGTAATTTTAAGCAGCATGCAACATATTTTGTTTGAAAATCAGAACTCCATCCAAGCACAACTGCATAAACTTGATTTCGACAATACAGTGTCCAGAATACTTTGTCAACTCTTGTGGGCAGTACTTATAGGTGCTTAAAAATAGAAGCCTACCAACTGTTGCTGGATAGTCTTCTCCTTATGGAATATGTGTGTGTGTATATATTGACTTTTGTGTTCTTTTCTGCACTCATAAGCTTCATACACCTCGACACCTTTCAATTTAGGTTGGTTTATATGAGACACATTGTGAATATTGTACTATAATGCTCATACATTTATGCTCATACATTGTGAATATTGGATTCTCCTAAATTGTGCCTTGAATTATAGTTGTGCACATTACATTTTTGTGTGTTGGGATTATATTTTCATTGAAATTGGTCAAGTATGCATGCCACCGATGCATGTGGATAGTCCATATTATGGGGGAGACTCTGCTTAGAATTTTTTCATATATAAGTCAAATGGCCATATAACTTGAACATGAGTATAACATAAAACATAACTAGGAATTAAGTTTATCCATAATTCAATCAAGAAGAAGGTTCAAGGAAGTTTTTCCATAATTCACAGTCGAGAAGATAAAGAAAATGACACACTATTAATATGTATGCTATAAGTATGACTTAGCTTAGAATAGAAAGAAAATGAAAAGTACAAACACAAACACAAGCACTCTTTTCAATCACACTATTAATGAGTTGTTTCTAAAATATCCATACTTGTCTAAATCTTCATATATAAGTCAAATGGCCATATATGCATTCGTGTATATGTGATGGCAATGAGTATATGTGATGTTTTTTGTTGTGTTCAGATATGGACCCTCGAATCATATATAGGAATGCTTAAAGACCATATGTGTTCTATTGTAGGATATTTGGGGATTTGTGTGACTAGTGTTGTTAGATAGTGAGGAGTACATACATTGCCTATAGATAAAATGTAAATATGGTTCCCTAAGTTAGTTAAGGTCTACATGGTGTGTTGTGTAAATTCTTGCTTAAAATCATTGAAAATAAGCTTTATAGAACAATGAACACTAAAATAGTGAATCACCAATTTAAGCTCTCTTTTCAAGCCTAAAGTGAGCTTTGATAAGTCAAAATGAGTTAGATGATTAAATAAAGTTTGGTGATGCTAAAAGTAACCTTAAGTAACTTAAATATACACGCTTTAGACTATCCTAGTGGCCTAGACTATCCTATCATATTGTCCTTTTGTTTACATACAATTACATATCCTGATGTTCTCTATATCCCTGACATGTTTATGTACCTTTCATTTATAACTTATACTAACATCCTAAATTTTTTATTTATAGATGTCTTCTCGAACCGCACAAGACGAAAGCCAGGGTTGGGTCTGGGCCCTAATCATGTGTAGAAGGTTCCCATTAATCCGGGATGATCGCATTCTTATACGATCCGTCCCTCCTCCAGATAAAGACGTAAGTTAAACATCGTGTATATATATATATATATAAGGGTTTTAATATAAATTATCAGTATATTGTAGTGATTTTCAAGATAGTAAAATTGTGAAGTGCATTTCACAATTATGTCTTCTGAATCCGGCCACGCTGATGATTACATGTATGAGCACACCTCTCGCCCATAAGGATGATTTGAAATTTGAATTCGGTATATTTTTTATCACTCGATAGATAATACATAGTTAATCAAATAATATTGCTTAGTAATATAATGATTTTAATATTATTATTGTTATTTTATTTGCGAAACGATATAGATGGGACGACCTTACGCGGGCATCAGTTATTCAAACACTATTACGGCGTAAGTCATACTGCATTTAACTAAAGATAATTTGAACAAGGAACGACAAAAAGCCCCGCACATCTTTTGAGATTGACCATCCAAGATAGGGTGAGAAGTATATGCATGAGCAGATATTCAGTGGAAAGTAAATACCCATATGGGTGCGAGATGTGTGACAGATGGAAAGTCGAGAGTCGGGTCAAGAGTATGAAGATCGCCGCCTCAAGCAGATCCTCAGTGTATCGACGGCGGAGTAAGGCAAAAGGCACGACGGGATGCAGATATATATCACACCGCAACACATTCTTTGCCGAGTACGTACGTTATGTTATGTTCTGATCATCTTTGTAGCTAAAATATCACATGTTTACATAATAATATGAGGAAATGAACTATAGGAGGCTCATCTCCAAGGTCAACCTATCAATTGGTTGGATGTGTATGTAGCCACCGCGATGGTCTACCCGAAGTCGCATTCAGATAATGCAGTAATAAGTTCACTTTATCCTAATATGTTGTTTATAAATTATAACGACCTTCTTTAGTATTTTTTTATTTATTTTAACTATTTAATTGTTCATCTTCCGACGGAGACACTTATAAGGGCTTAATGAACGAAAGCGCTTATCCCGAAGGCACCCCGCATCTCGTCGATTGATCAAGAATTATGGGAGAGGCGCCCATCGTGAAGAAAAAATTATGTCAAAGGCCAAGGACAAAGACGACGCTTCCACCATCAGCGCTGCACAGTGCAGCTCTCGCCACCTACCTACGGTCATCGGGTATTCAAACCTATCATACTCCCTCATTGACTGTGTGAGAGCGATCCGTCAGATCGTGATCTTCTTCAGATATCTTGGGCGGGCATCTGCAGTCTCGAGTTTTGATGAGTTGGCGGAGGCGATGGCGGCGTGGCAAGCAGGAAGCGGCAGAAGACAACAACAGGAGCGGTATATATATATCGTTTATTGTTTAGCTACATTGTCTTATATGTTTATAGTCTCGAGTCGATGTCTTACTTATATGTAACATATATGTTCTATTACTTTGATAATTACGAGGATCCTAATTTGGATGATCCCGTGAAGAGCGCTAGACTTATTTTTTTAGATTTTAAAGCCTTGTACTATTTTAGATTCATTCTTTGGACAATTGTATTAGTTTATATGGATGTTTACGATATCGATTATATTGTGTTGGAGGAATGTTTTGTATTGTATTGGATGAATGTTTATTCATGGATGGATGTTAATATGGATGTTTGTATATATATATATATATATATATATATATATATATACTCTTGTGTTGGGATTGAAAGCGGTACAAAGCAAAAGTTATTTTTGGGAAATCAATAAAATAGGCAAAAATTAAAAAAAAAAAAGCATCGATCGCGATACTTGTCAAGCTAAAAATGTATCGTGACATCGCTTGAATCTAGCGATCCATTGCTGCGGTCGCTATTATCGATCACGACACGACGTGACACGTCACGCGTGACGAATGACTCAAGATAAGTTATAATAGCGACCAGTATCGGCCGCTAATTGCGCCGCTTAATAATTCGGTCGTTATTGGTGGTCATTTGATGTCCTTCCAATGACGGATTATCTGCGATTCAGATCGACCGCATACGGCCGCAGATAGCTATCTGCTAATGTAATCGCGATCGCCGACATCTTGATCATTGATAAACCTTTTGTTGTAGTGACAATAGACAACAAGTTTAAGCTGACGGAATAAGCGATCCATTAAAAAGAGTAGTTAGAGAATAAAGTCTACTATCTTTTAGGTTTTAAAAGGTTTTCATCCTTTGTTATAGGTTGAGACTCGACTTTAATAAATAATCCACATCATCGAATCACACCCGTACTTTTCTGACGAGGATAATCATCAAATTATCAATAAATTGACTATTTATCCGAATCACCCACGGTCATAATCATACCAAAACTATCTATCATCGGCTTGCATTCTGACCCGGCCATCGAGGACTTTTATCATCATTTATAACAAGCCAAGGATTATCTTTGAATGATCCTGGTCATAATCATACTAAGTTCATCTATACGTTAAGAAGATAACATAATATAACATGAGGATGATGACAATGACATAATAATTCAATAAAACAAGTTCAAGAATTATTTTATCTAGGAATTATTAACGTCAAATTGTCAAAATGATCTTTATTTTGTAGAGTAAAATTCAAGAATGATCGGAAGAATATTTCCATGAAAAGATCTTTGGATGAAACGCAAATATCGAGGATATTCTACTAATTTCATGGAGTATAGAAGTCAAAGTTTTAACCAATTTGGGTATAATAAAGAATGGAATAACAAAAGAAATAGTGCCGCGCATGTATGAGTTATTCCATGAGAGAATAATAATAACGAAACCGTCGGGGTGAAATTCACACCGGAAGCCCGGGATGTTCCAATGAATAATAAAGATGGAACCGGATCCGGTGTAAAACAAAGATAGGATATTCCAGAAGAATGATAAAGCGGATTTTGCGGAACCAAATTGTAAAACACACGACGGGATGTTCCAATGGAATAATAAAGAGGCGAAACCTGGTCCGCAAAAAAACACACAGATAGGATGTTCCAAAGAATAATAAAGAAGATAGAATAATAGAAGAATGTCACCAAGTATAGGGTAGTCAATGATACACAAGGTTATTCTAATGTAATAATTAGGAATGGAATAATCGAAGTTCTCTTCATGAATACAAAAGAATAATATCCTTACAAGTACAACAAATAATATTCCCTACCTTAGAAGAACTGAATATTGGCAAGGTGAAGTAAGCGAATACTTTTCTTCTTTCTTTTATAGTTTCTTCTCTACAGAGTTTCAAATTGAATTCGTGAAAAATAATGAAGCACTAGCCTCTATTTATAGAAGATTTCTAGCCAAAGACCCGCCATGTGAAAAGGCAAGTGGCTTCGACGATCCGGTGATGTGAAAAGAAAAGTGGTTCGATCACCTGAATGTGAAACGACAAGTGGTTCGGACGCTGTAATGTGAAACGACAAGTGGTTCGGACCTTTGGTAAAGGTAATTACTATTGACGAAGGTAATTACTATGACGAAGGTAATTACTATTGACGAAGGTAATTACTATCGACGAAGAGACTCTTAGATGATGACATATGGGCCCCCATAAAATAATCAAACTTACCACAAATGTCTCATAATGAGACTCTTTATATACATCAAGATGAATAAATATTACCACAAATCATTTTATTTTTAATCAACACATATTTAATCTTTCAACAATTATTAATTATTTATAACTTGTCATCTCAATTATTGATTTAATACTATAACATATTATACAGATGATACTGTGACAATAATTGAATCAATAATATAAGAGATATGATGCGCAATTTACTGTAGCAATAATTGAGCATAGCTGAGTGACTTCTCACGTAAGCATCAATAATCAATATCGTGTGCTACTATAAAACTACACGCCAGACATCGCATTTCTTTACTACCGGGTAGTTCAACAGCTTTTTCGCAGTAACACCTCTGTAGTTATTTTTATAGAAAGATAATTTTGTCGCTTTTAACCTCGATAATACTTTCGTTAGGGGTCCACCAATGATTGAAATGAGACCCCAGATTTTATCAAAAAAGATTTAAATTTTGTTGAAATAATTTTTTAATATTATGGTATGAATTTAAGATAATATTATAGTTGTGGGTAGTATTTATAAATTTTGCAAAGTATGCAGTGGTTATATTATATTCGATTGGTGGGAATATTCGGTTTAGCGAGGGAATATTCGTATAACTACTCAATCATTGGTGGACCCCACAATGTAATTATTATCGGATTGAGAAAACGACAAAAATATTTTATTGAAATAACGGCGGAAGTTTTATCGTAGTTCTTGTTGAACTACTCGGTAGTTAAAATAAAGATGTCGTGTGGTTGCATAGTAGCACTACGGTATTGATTATTGATGCTTATGTGAGAAGTTACTCGGTTTTTTCCATTATTGTCGATTAATAATATGAATTATTATAAGCGATACGACGTTTTGTTTTATTATTATTATTAACGTAATAAAAGCGAAACATCTTTTATATAAAATAGAATACTTTATTAAAGTTATTCTATAAATAGAATATATTATATTTTATTATGCATAGTGTTGCGTATGTGTTTTGCATAGTGGTTTGCATAGTAAAATGTTTTTATATAAATAGAATATATTATATTTTATTTAAAAGATTTTTCTTTAAATATGGAATACGATTAAAGTAAATCAATCTGGACCGTTCATGGATTAATTCTTATGCATTCCATTTTTCTATAAATAGAAGCTCATTCCTTCATTATTTTCTTACGAATTCATTGAAACTCTAGAGAGAGAAATTATAGAGAAGGTTATAGAGAGAAAGTTATAGAAAGAAGAAGAGTATTACTGCTTACTTCACTACTTCTATATTCAGGTTCTTTTTACGGTGAGGGGTGTTATTCTTTCTTCTTGAAGAGAACTTACATTATTCCATTCTATTATTATTACATTGGAATAACTTTTGTAAAAAGTGGCATACCTATACATAACCTGTGATATGGCATACCCTATACTTGGTGAAATCTTATGTTATTCCATTGCTTATTATTACATTGGAATAACTTGTATCATGAGTTTACCCTATACTTGGTGACATTCTTCTATTATTCATTGGAACATCCTCATACGTGTGTTTTACACGGACCTGGTTCCGCTTTTTATTATTCCGTTGGAACATCACTGCGTGTGTTTTACACCGGACCGGTTAAAATCTTTATCATTACATTGGAATATCCTATCTCGTGTGTTTTACAGGATCTGGTTCCATCTTTATTATTACATTGGAACATCCCGCTTGTGTGAATTTCACCGACTCGGTTCCGTTATTATTATTCATTGAATAACCTGTACATGCAATACCGCATGCATGGTGATTTCTTTTGTTATTCCATTCTTTATTATACCCAGTTGGTTAAAACTTTGACTTCTATACTCCATGAAATTAGTAGAATATCCTTGATATTTGCGTTTCATCCAAAGATCTTTTCATGGAAATATTCTTACGATCATTCTTGAATTTTACTCTACAAAATAAGTATCTTGTTGACAATTTGGACGTTCTTAATTTCTGGATAAAATAATTCTTGAACTTGTTTTATTGAATTATTATGTCATTGTCATCATCCTCATGATATATTATGTTATCTTCGCTTACGTGCATAGATGAACTTAGTATGATTATGACGAGTGGATCATTCGGTATAATCATGGCTTGTTATAAATGATGTGATAAAAGTCCTCAAAGTGGCTTTGTAATGCAAGAATGGATAGTTTTGGTATGATTATGACCGGGGTGATTCGGTATAGTCATGACCATTGATAATTTGATGAAAATCCTTGACCGTGGTAGTGCGAGGGATGATTAGATGTGGTGGTTTATTTATTGTTTGAGTCTCAAATGATAAAAATTGATGAAAACCTTTTAAAACCTAAAAGATAGTAGACTTTATTCTCTACTTGACTCGATAATGGATTGCTTATTCATCATGAGTTAAACCTGGTTGTCTATTGTATTTTATCGGTTTAACATTGTTGAAGGCTAATGATAATTTATTCGCATTATCTTAGTCATAATATTTCTTCTTGGGCTAGTTGAGCTCACCCTTTCTTTTCACCGTTCTTCTCGTGAAATGAGAACATACCGGGACGAGTCGGGAACGAAGTAATGGTCGGAAGGATAGCATTAGTAGTCCTCACTATTACGTGAAATAGTGTGATAATAGTTGTAATGAGGACTCCTTTTTGAGTTTGTATAATATCTAGTAGACAATATTTGTATTCAATCTCACGGTTTATGTCGTATATGCATACAGCAGTTATATTAGTAAGTTGTATTTGAATTTATGTACCATGTAAGTGGCGACCCAAGATGGGTGTCGTATACCTAATTTTGGGGGCGTCTCGGTTGGTATCGAGCCATAAGTGAAGAGCCCCAGCCTCTCACCGGTGACTTCTGTTGATGGGGATGCAGAAGCCGACTTCTCTCCGTAGGGACGCCGCCTTTCAAGTGGCAAGTCGACAGTACTAATGTGAGGTGTCGACACAAGTTGGTGTCGAGTCACAGCTTATTATCGAGCTTAGGGATATGATCCCTAGCTAAGATGTGAGAATAGTACTGGGAGGGGAGAGACGGGAATTCCTTCATTTAGTATGACCTACCTAAATTTATTTGGTATTTAATTGGTCGGTCGAGTATAGGGATAATATGTGATATGTTAATTAACCCTTATTTTATGGCAAGATTTGAAAATGGCATCCGAGAATGTTGAGAATAGCAATGGAGCACGAGGAGGCTGTTGATTCTCCACGAGATCAATAATCGGAGACAATGTACAACAGGATGGCGATAATCCTCCCGTAAACAACAACACCGATCAATTGACTAACGACGATGACGTTTAAGAGGTTTTAGAATTCATGCAACATCAAAGTAAAGCGACTCTGTCCAAAACGTAGGTGGAAACACGGAAAACTCTCGGAGGTCACCGCTTAAACAATTCAAGGAGTTGGGACCACCGGGAGTTTAAGGAGAGCCAAAACCACTCGCGGAAGCATGGATAAAAGCAGATTACCAAGATATTTGATGTCTTGGGATGCTCCGAGGAGCAAAAGGTTCCTTTTGCCGCCTTTATGTTATGCGCTTGAGGAGGCGGATTATTTGGTGGAATCGGTAAACGTACTCAACCTCATTGTCTTGAAGATATCTTGGGAGAAGTTCCAGGAGTTGCATTCGGCGACAAATACTTTCACGAAAGTATTCGCCACATGAAGGAGGTGGAGTTTATCAAGTTGGAACAAAACAATATGGACCGTGTCGCAATACGAGGCAAAGTTTCATGAGTTATCACGATTTGCGTCCCACTTGGTGGATAATGAAGAGAGAATGACGCGAATGTTTTTAAGAGGTTTGAAGCGGAGATACGTCAACATCTTATTTCTCATAAACGTGTTTTTATTCAGGATGTTGTAAATAGGGCTCGCTCGATTAGTGGAAGCGCGATAACGAGTCAACGAACTAAAAAGAAGCGGTACGGCAAAATTATAATACCGGCGAGAGTAGTCATCAAGCGGTGACAACAAGCATGGAGGGAATCAATAAAGCAGATATGGTAACCACCGGTGGTTATCGGGGCCAAAATAATAAGAATGGACATTTCAAGAAAAGAAGATTCAACAATGATGGAAAAGCGTCGGTACAAAGACCCGCTTTCAAAGGAAGAAGAATCGACCACCGGTTATATGCTTCAAATGCGGAGGGAGGACACATCATCCGACTGCGCCCATGCCGTCAAAGCATGTTATAATTGTGGAAGAGAAGGTCACTTAGCTCGATTTTGTCGCCATCAAGACAAATTCAACTAGGATGGAGGCACCAAAGATCGTCCCGCACAAACCAAAGGCCAGGTAGTTTTAAGAGAGCGTTTTTTTTTTCTCGTGACGAGGAACCTGAATAAAATTATCACGGGTAAGTTAATCGTAAGCTCTTGCGAAGTCTATACCGTGTTAGATACTAGTTCTACCCACTCTTTTATTTCACCTAGTTGCGTTCAACGTTTAAATTTGACCGGAGAAGTTAGACTTTGACTTATTGGTTGAAACTTCGATAGTAGGAGCCTTCGTTATCGCTTACTATTTTTAAATCTTGTTTGATTCAAATAAACACTTTCACGTTACTCGTCGATCTTATCTTTTTGAAAATACTTGCCTTTGATGTAATTTTAGGAATCAATTGGTTAACTACTCATCATGCTTTTCGTAAGGTTGTTAGCTTTTATATTCATAACTAACTGTTACATACCTAATTCAAAGTAACCAAACCCTAAAATTAATCATTGTCATATCAAGCCATAAGTAAAGAGCCCGAACCTTTCGTTGTTGACTTCCTTGTGTGGAATGCACCGAAGCCGACTTTTCAGAGGCAACATCGTGAATGAAGATGGCAAGTTTATAGGTATCATTGTGAGGTCTTTATCTAGGTTAAGGGATAGAAGTCACAGCTTGGTATCAATGTGACGTCTTATCCAAGTCTTGGATGAGAGTCACGCTTTGAATGATATTTCTATCATTAATAAATTTCTTGACGTATTCTTGAAGATTTCTAGCCTACCCTAGAGCGTGAAATCGAATTTTGTATTGACCCCAATCAAAAAACCCATTTCTTAAACCCTCAAATATTTCTTCAACTAAATGAATAGATTTACGTGGTTTATGATGAAAGTCATAATAAAAGCATTAGAATAATGAAAATCATGGGTATATGAAGTATTAGTAAGTTTTATGATGAGTTATGTTGGTTAGTATGTGAAAACATGAAAGTTTCTTAGAAATCACAAAGAGTTGAAAATCAGATTTTGGTGAAAAACGTAACATGAAATTCAATTGACCATATCTCCTATTATATTTTGAATTTTGAATGTGGTCAAGTCCTAGAGTTAGATCTATGAGTTACCTAACTAATCCAAGTGGAATTACTGGAAAAGGTGTTGTAGATTTTGTGTGGACTGATTTTAGCAAAGGAGTGCAAAGCTGCAAAAACCGAAAAAGCTTCTCGCCATGATTTTAGAGAGGCTGTTTCGGCCACTTAAATTATGAGAAAAATTCTGGCCTTTTGGGACATGAAAGTATATGGTATAAAGTATCTCCTGTCCAAAAATGAGCTCATTACGACTTAAAATGAGCAAGTTATGACTATTTCAATATTTAAGTTTTCCGAATGTAAAAACGCTTATAACCGAGGAGTTCTATAACTCCGATGACCATGAAATTTAAACTGGAAGCTCACGTTAACATGTGTAAGGTCCTGTCAAGATTTGGGAATTTTGGAGTTAACCTTGAGGTAGCTAATTTCTTAAGGAATTAATTAGAAATTGATTTTGAAAAATAGTAAATGAATTTTAAAAATTCCGAGAAAAATATATTTTCATTATGGGACTATATTATGCTAAATCCCAGAAAAGAAATATTTTGGGACTGATTTGGTATTTTTCATGAAAATAGTTTAATTCACGAACATAACATAGAGTTAAATATGTTATGTGAAGTAACAAAGTTGAAAATAGGATTTTATGGCTAAAGAATTCTATATAGAGTATATGCATATTTTTTGAGAGATTTGATAATTGGTGATGATATCTTATGAGTATGGCATTTTGAATGATTAAATGCATTATATGGTAAAAGCGTAAACAATTAAGATAAATTGTTTATAAATTTAAGAAGTGATTAAAATATTGGTATAATATTAATGATATTAGATTATGATAATATTAGTGATTGATAACATGGGGATATTCTTGAATCTGGATAAATTATATTATAAATGTTTAATATTTATCCTTTATCTTATTTGATTGATTCTTTATATCATTATCCTCATGTTTATATTTTTTTAAAGTCATCCGTGGCCTATAGAGCATAGATGGACTTGGTATGATTATGACTGTGGATTGTTCTAAGTATAATCATAATCAGAATTGAAAACACAATTATCTTTGGCAGTAGTGCATGGATAATTTGTGGTCGTGATACTAATGAATATCTTTAGCACGTAGTGAAGTGGTGGATGATTCGACGATGTGGATTAATTATTCGAATGAGTCTCAAAGAATGAAATATTAATTCATGGATGTGTTCAAAGTCATCCGTGGCTTACGTGCATAGATGGACTTGGTATGATTATGACTGAGGATCATTCGGTATAATCATAACCAGAATTGAAAACACAATTATCTTTTCGCCGTAAAGTGCATGGATAATTTGTGGTCGTGATACTAATGAATATCCTTGCTTCAGTAGTGCGAGGATGATTGACGATGTGGATTAATTATTGAAATTTGAGTCTCAAAGAATGAAATATTAATTCATGGATGTGTTCAAAGTCATCCGTGGTTTACGTGCATAGATGGACTTGGTATGATTATGACCGTGGATCATTCGGTATAATCATAACAGTAATTGAAAACACAATTATCTTTAGCCAGTAGTGCATTGGATAATTTGTGGTCATTGATACTAATGAATACACGATTATCTTTGGTAGTAGTGCATGGATAATTTATGGTCGTGATACTAATGAATATCCTTGGCCCGTAGTGCGCGAGGATGATTCGATGATATGGATTAATTATCGAAATGAGTCTCAAAGAATGAAATATTAATTCATTGATGTAGTAAAAGTCATCTTCGTCAGAAGTGCATTGATAGACTTGGTATGATTATAACCACGGATTATTCGGTATATAATCATGATCAGTAATTGAAAAAACACGAATATCCTTAGCCAAGAGTGCATGGATAATTCATGGTTGTCAGGATACAATTAAGTCGAGTCTCAAAGATTATTGGTTTTCTGCTTGTATATCTTTGGCCAGTAGTGCAAAGATGAATTGTTAATGAATATCTTTGGCGGATTCATGAAGATGAATTTAATATTTTTAACGATATAAAGGTATTCAAGGTACCCTCACCTCTTTATCATATCAGTGTACGACCCTAATTTCGGAGGGCGTAAATTCCATAAGGAGGGGAGATTGTGAGACCCAGATTTTATCAAAAAAGATTTAAATTTTGTTGAAATAATTTTTTAATATTATGGTATGAATTTAAGATAATATTATAGTTGTGGGTAGTATTTATAAATTTTGCAAAGTATGCAAGTGGTTATATTATATTCGATTGGGGGGAATATTCTCGGTTTAGCGGGGAATATTCGTACAACTACTCAATCATTGGTGGACCCCCTAATGTAATTATTGTTTGATTGAGAAAACGACAAAAATATTTTATTGAAATAACGGCGGAAGTTTTACTGTGGTTATTGTTGAACTACTCCAGTAGTTAAAAGATGATGAATACGTGGTTGCATATAAAGACACCAGATTGATTATCGATGCTTATGTGAGAAGTTACTCACTTTTGATTCCATTATTGTCGATTAATAATAATATGAATTATTATAGCGATAATGACGTTTTGTTTTATTCGTATTATTAACGTAATAAAACGTAAACATCTTTTATATAAAATAGAATACTTTATTAAAGTTATTCTATAAATAGAATATATTATATTTTATTTATGTTAGTGTTGCATAGTGTTTTTGCATAGTGTTTGCATAGTAAAATGTTTTATATAAATAGAATATATTATATTTTATTTAAAAGATTTTCTTTAAATATGGACCGTCGATTAAAGTAAATCAACTGGACCGCTCATGGATTAGTTACTATGCATTCCATTTTTCTATAAATGTAAGCTCATTCCTTCATTATTTTCTTAATTAATTCAAAAACTACAGAGAGAGAAATTATATAGAGAAGGTATAGAGAGAAAGTTATAGAAAGAAGAAAGAGTATTCTCGCTACTTCACTACTTCTATATTCAGTTCTTTTTACTAGTAGTGGGTGTTATTCTTTCTTCAAGAGAACTTCATTATTCCATTCACTATTATTCATTGGAATAACTCGTAAAAGTGGCATACCCTATACATAACTCAGTACACGCAGCATACCCTATACTTGGTGAAATCCTTTATGTTATTCCATTGCTTATTATTCATTGGAATAACTCAGATGTATGCTGCTTTACCCTATACTTGGTGACATTCTTCTATTATTCCGTTTGAACATCCGTCGTGTGTTTTACAGGACCGGTTCCGCTTTTATTATTCTCGTTGGAACATCCTGTTCGTGTGTGTTTTACAAGGACCGGTTCCGCCTTTATCATTCTCCGTTGGAATATCCTATCGTGTGTTTTACACCGGACCGTTCCATCTTTATTATTCTCATTGAACATCCCGGTGTGAATTTCACCCGACCGGGTTCCGTTATTATTATTACGTTGAATAACTTTGTCTGGCGCGGGTACCGCATGCACGGTGATTTCTTTTGTTATTCCATTCTTTATTATACCCATTGGTTAAAACTTTGACTTCTATACTCCATGAAATTAGTAGAATATCCTTGATATTTGCGTTTCATCCAAGATCTTTTCATGGAAATATTCTTCCGATCATTCTTGAATTTTACTCTACAAAATAAGTATCTTGTTGACAATTTGACGTTACTAATTCTCGGATAAAATAATTTTGAACTTGTTTTATTGAATTATTATGTCATTGTCATCATCCTCATGATATATTATGTTATCTTTGGCTTACGCGCATAGATGAACTTAGTATGATTATGACCAGGATCATTCGGTATAATCATGGCTTGTTATAAATGATGTGATAAAAGTCCTCAAAGTTGGCTTCGTAATGCAAGAATGGATAGTTTTTGGTATGATTATGACTGAGGGGTGATTTTAAGATAGTCATGACCATTGATAATTTGATGAAAATCCTTGACCGTGGGTACAGGGATGATTAGATGTGGTGGTTTATTTATTAAGTCGAGTCTCAATGATAAAAATTGATGAAAACCTTTAAAACCTAAAAAGATAGTAGACTTTATTCTCTACTTGACTACGATAATGGATTGCTTATTCATTCAGTAGTTAAACCTGGTTGCTCATTGTATTTTTATCGCTTAACATTGTTCAAGGCTAATGATAATTTATTCGCATTATCTTAGTCATAATATTTTTCATCGGGCTAGTTGAGCTCACCCTTTCTTTCACCGTTTCTTCTTGAAATGAGAACATATACGGGACGAGTCTGGGAAGCGAAGTAATGGTCCAGAGGATAGCATTAGTAGTCCTCACTATTCGTGAAATAGTGTGATAATAGTTGTAATGAGGACTCCTTTTGAGTTTGTATAATATCTAGTAGACAATATTTGTATTCAATCTCACGTTTATGTCGTATTGTATATTTACGCTTATATTAGTAAGTTGTATTTGAATTTATGTACCATGTAAGTGGCGACCCAAGATGGGTGTCGATACCTAATTTTGGGGCGCTCATACGAGCCATCGTCATTTAATATTTCCCGATAAAAAGAATATTCTCCCACCAAACTAATATTTTATAACAACTTGCATACTTTGCAAAATTTATAAATACTACCCACAACTATAATATTATCTTAAATTCACACCATAATATTAAAAAAAAATTCGACAAAATTTAAATCTTTATTGATAAAATCTGGGGTTTCACACCAACTTCTAGAAAAGTAAGAAAAAAAACGTTTTTCATTAAATAAATAATTAAAACTTCCAAAAATCAATTATTTCGGAGCTTCAGAACTTCAATAATTCATAATAAATAGCCCTTTTATCAGAAAATTCGAATCTCGTGAATTTTTATAGGAAATTCAATTCTCTACAACTTTGCGTAAGAAAGTTTTCCCAAATTCCAAATAAAATTGACCGAAATTCACAAACCAAGCGATTTTACGTGCTATAATCAAATTTCAACAAGAATGGGGTCCACCGACATGTTTAACATGTTTTAAACACTTATTGCAACAAAAATACTCTTGTATACTCATATATCCCACATTCGTTGTAAAAATATCACCATTATTATATTATTAAAATATAATAATATATTTAAACGAATTATTTTATCGGAAAAAGATAAAATTTCAATTTTCAACAATTGTCACATTAAAATTTTCTCCATCTATATCCACATAAAATCAATATTTTCCTCATCATATGAATCAATAATTAATTATTCACAAATAATATTACAAAATCACAATATCGACAACCGTGCAGCTCCTCAGGAAGAGGGGCTTTCAATAAGAATTTCTCCTCATCAAGCGCTTAATTAGGTGACCAAACCTCTCCTTAGATGTAACTTTCTAGACATTGCCAATAATGTTATCTAATAATATTATTCGGATAATATGAATTATTACTCGATAATGAAAATATCGTGTAATGATAATTATCAAACAACAACAATATAAAATATCAACGCAAACAATTATTAAATCAATAAAATAAAATATCTAAGCAATAATTACTTTAACCATTATCGAGTAAAGTGCCTTTCACGTAAGAATCAATAATTGGTACAATACCGGTATCTAGCATCGTGTTTTAACCGCCGAGTATTTTAATAAGATTAATCTGTGAATAACCACGCCTGTTATTTTTAAACAACTTATATTTGTCGCTTTCTTCATCCAATCGTCACATATGGGCCCACAAAAGATCAAGGCTGTCGCATTTAATATTCCCAACAAAGAAGAATATTCCACGACCAAACGAATATTCCTCGACAACAATGAATATTTTATAACCACTTGCTTATTTTGAAATATTTCATGATTTTACCCATAATTATCCACATTAATCAAATCAACCCTTACTATTTCAAAATAGAGAAAATTAAATTTCATTAATAATAAGTTGGGGTCTTACACACCTTGTTCCAATAATAAAAACATTTTTAGGAGGTGGCATAAGTTCCCAGACTTGGCATCGTTCAAATTATTGAAGTTCTTCCTGCATTTCCATTAGCCAGCTTTCATCTAGGATAGCTTCCTTACCATTCTTTGGTTCAACTTAGGATAAAAATGCTGAAAAATCACATTGATTTTGCAATCCTCTTCTTGTAGTGATTCCTTTGTTTATATCTCCAATGATGTTTTTCGGTGGATGATTCTTGAGATATCTTGCAGTCTTTGGCATTTGTATATCATGTATTACTTCTTCTTGTTGAGGAGAGTCCGCTTCAAGTTCTTCTATCAGATCTTGTTCTACATCCCCGAAAGTTTTCCAATTCAACTTCTTTGGATTTGTTCACTTGTTTCTTTGAATAGGTTCTTCTGGTTTGCTGGATTTACTAAGATCTCCAATGTACCTGCATCCTCATCTCTTTCTTTTGGAAGATCATTGTGAGTTTCATTAAATCGAATATGAACAGATTCTTCAACACTCAACTTGTTAACGTTAAATACACGATATGTTTTACTATTCTGTGAATACCCAATGAAAATTCCTTCATAAGATTTAGCATCAAATTTTCCTAGGTTATCACTAGTATTTAGAATAAAACATTTAGATCCAAAAACTTTGAAATAACTAATATTAGGAATCTTATTATTTAACAATTCATAAGGAGTCTTCAAAATGATTGGACGAATAAGTACTCTATTCAAAACATATCAAGATGTGTTTACAGCTTCGGCTCAAAACTTTTTAGGAAGTTTACTTTCTTGTAATAAAGTTCTAGCTATTTCTTGTAATGTCCTATTCTTTCTTTCTACAACTCCATTCTGTTAAGGGGTTCTAGGAGCAGAAAATTCATGACTAACACCCTTTTGATCACAAAATATTATAAAGTCTTTTAGAAACTCAGTACCATGATTACTTCTTATCCTTACAAGTTTTAGACTATATTTTGTTTCCAAATTTCTGATCAATTTCTCAAATTCCTTAAATGCTTCATCTTTAGTTCTCAGAAATAATACCCATGTATATCTAGAGAAATCATCTACTATTACAAAAGCATAAAACTTACCATTTATACTAGGATGTCTTTCTGGTCCCAATAGATCAAGATGGAGTAGTTGTAAAGGAGAAGAGGTTGATACTATGTTCTTTGCTGTAAATGACATTCTTACTTGTTTCCCGAGTTGACAAGGAACATAAATTCCCTTCTTTTCATATTTGATCTTTGGCAACCCTTTGAGGAGATTCTTTGAGGATAATTTCTTGATTAAATCCATATAAACATGTCCCATCCTCTTGTGCCACAAATTAGCCTCATCTTGTACAGATGCTAAACATACTTCTTCATCCTGTTGCTCAAAATCAATAGTATATATATTTCCTTCTCTTTGTGCAACTAGGGTAACATTGTTAGTACCATGAGAAATAGTGCATTTTTCTTTATCAAAACTAACTTGGTGACCATTATCCATTAATTGACTGATACTAATAAGATTAAATTCAAGTCCATTAACAAGGTGTACATTATCGATAATTACCTTACCATTTCCAATTTTACCTTTTCCGATTATCTCGCAGGTTCGATTATCTCCAAATGTAACTATACCATTTTTCTTCTTGATTTTTAGCTCCATGAACTTTGTTTTGTCACCGGTCATGTGACGTGAGCATCCACTATCAAGAATCTATTTTTGAGATGGAACCCTTGCCTTGAGACATACCTGTCAAGAAAAAATAATTCATCCTTTTGGTACCCACATCTTTTTGGGTCCTTTTACATTAGTTGCAGGTAAATCATCCTTTTTAACCCAACCTTCTTAATCTTATTTTTCTTAAAGCAATTTATGTCCAAATGACCTTTAATGCCACAATTTCTACACTTTGTAAAAGGTGAACAATAATTTAATCTAAAACGTGATTTTGACTTTAGCATTTTCATATTACCCTTTTCATGCATAGAATTATAACCAATTCCTTGTCTTTCAAAAGTAGGTCTTTGTTTACCCAAAATGACATTTAAATTTTCTTCACCTTGAACGAATTTAGCAAGAGATAATTTTAGTGAAGCTATTTCTTTTTGAAGTTCGTCATTAGGAGATGTTTTAACAAGCGATTTATCACTAAATGCATCAATACACGCATCTCTCATTTTTAACTCATTAGTCAATTTTTGGACTTCATTATTTAAGAATTTCACCTTATTGAAAAGTATTTTATTAAAGTTGTCTAAATAACCAATCTTTGTAATCAAGACCTTTTCTTCATTACATGTAGAGTTCTTTCAATATCTTTCTTTTCATCTATTAAAGAGTCTACTTCGCCCATTAATGAATTTACCAAGTCTTTCAAATATGCATTTTTTTTCTTTCAATTTATCATTTTCTTGTTTCAAAGAATTAAACTCAAAATTAAATACCTCGTTTGATTCACCTTCTATTCCCATGAAGCATACTTGAGCTATCTCATCCTTGGCGTCGACCTCAACTTCAGATTCTTCTTCATCACTCCCAGTGACTAGTGCCTTGTTTCTCTTATTATCCTTGAAGCTTGTTTTTCCTTTATTCTTTAGTTGAAAACAGTCCTTCTTGAAGTGCCCCAGACGTCCACATTCAAAACATGTCTCCTCAGTTTGTTTTCCTTTGCCTTTATTTGAGTTGAAGATATTCTTTCGTTTATTCTTTCTTTGAAGAAGTCCTTTAAGTCTCCTTGTCATCAAGGCTATCTCTTCATCAGAATCATCATCAAGCTCTTCTTCATTTCCTGCATTAAGAGCTAAAACCTTTCTTCGAGGAGTTTCGTCCTCATCATCATACCTCTTTAACTGATGTTCATATTCCTCAAGTTCACCAAAAAGGGTTAATGTATCCATAGTAGATATAGTAGAGGAATCTTGAAGAGTAGTGATTTTAGAAGCAAACCTCTTGGGCATAGCCCGAAGTAACTTACGATTAATCTGACTTTGTGGAATAGATTTGTCCAGTAGCTTTAATGAGTTCAGAAGAACAAGGAACCTTGCTTGAGCCATCTTTATAGTTTCATCTTTCTCGAGTTTGAACATTTCATAATCATGCATGAGCATGCTTAGCTTGACTTCTTGAACTTTTGAAGTACCTTCATGACTTACCACTAAAGTATCCCACATCTCTTTGGCTGTGTTGTATGAAGAGACTTTATCTATCTCGGATTATACCATACCGCTGAGAAGTGTGTTCATTGCTTTCGAATTATATGAGACCATGTAGATTTCGTTTGGATCCATTTCTAGTAGAATCTTTGGTGTCCCATCTTCTCTTCGTGGAATAACTGGTCCGTTCTCCACAACCCACCATTTCCAAGGATCTCTTTGAAGATAGATCCTCATTCGGAATTTCCAGAAGTTGTAATTTTATGTTCCATACAACAAAGGAGGTCTATTTGTTGATTGAACTTCTTGATTGTTGTTCCCGAATTGTGCTATGTCAGAATCTTTCCCTACAAGTCACCTTTAAGACCAAGTAAGTAGAGCCTTGCTCTGATACCAAATGAAATTCAGATATGGCACACTTAGAAGGGAGGGTTGAATAAGTGTGGGAGCAAACTATGACCAATTTTTAAACTTTAAATTCAAACTATTGAATACAAATTTCATCAGATCGAAAAAGAATGCGACTTCTTTGAATGAATGCGATCTACCGAATTGAATTTTTTGTTTAAGAAAATATCTTCGTGAATTTATAAGTCGATAAAATACTTGATGTAAATATACTATCTCAAGATGAAGCAAAAGTTTATATTTTAAATATTAAGAAAACTAATTATCTTGAGAAATATTAAAGAAAATCAAGCAATAAAATAACACCAAGATTTTTACGTGGTTCAACCTATTACCCTCTATAATAATAGCCTAGTCCACATCCAATACTAACTAGTATTGGAGACTCACTTTTATTTCTTTAAAAATGACCCTTGTTACAAAACAGATTCAATCAAATTGAATTACAATAATTCACTTGAGCACACTTGCTCCTTGTGCACCAATGCACCCCTTAAGCTCCTAAGCTTCCTTGAACCTGTTTGTAAACAAACCTTAATCCACCTGGATTAAATTCCTTTAGACAATACTTAGTCTAAAAATATAAGATTACAATTTATAGAGGTCTAACGATCAAAGCAAATAAATAATTTGACAATGCAAGGCTCAACTAATGTATGCAATGATCAAATAGTAACAGAAGGATATTACCGATTTATAGCCCACGAAATTATCTGAATATAAGTAGAATTATGGAAGCACAGCAGCAGATTTCAATTGCACCAAAATATTAAATAGCTTTTTCAAAGATATAATTAGTGCAATCAGAGAAATCGTAAGTAGAACTAAGAAAAGTTCATGCAATTTATAGCCGTAAAATATTTCCGTTCTATAAAGATTAAAGTTTACGTTGTATGCAACGTTCAAAAAGATATTCCGTTGAATCCAATAATTTTCTAAGTAAAATATGTGTTGGACTCTCATCCAATACTCTGAAGGAGACCGGTCATAAAAGGACAATAAGCAATTATGATTTCACAAAGTCAGCCGCCACTAGTATAACAACTAAAGAAAAGAATTAAAAGATAGGAGAGAGACATGAACAGACTATACAAGATAATGATTATCCTTCATTTCCAAGATACACATGTAAATCAATCTTTTGAGATAAATCATATCTTTACCAATATACTCCAACAACTTTTAATTGCTTCAGTCAATATATATATCTTTTACGCATATGCTCACAAAATAAAATCAGTTTAAAGATAGTTAACAAATTAATTTTAGTCATGCACAAAATATTGAATCATTTTAATGCACACAAATAAAATGTCCTAGAGCCTTGTATCGAAAAATCAAATATTTGCAATGACCTTACATATTTTTCTTAAGACTCAAATCTTCAAAGTCTTTCATCAATGATCTTTCATCAACTTCCTGAAATATCACACTAAACAAATTAATCTGTAATATTAAGTCATCATCAAAACAAAAAGATTAGAATATTAACAACCCAACAGTCACCACTGAATTGACATATATTAATACCACCTATTATTTAGGACTCGTTCAACTGAACTTCTAAATTTCATTTGGAGAAATTAAGTAAGAGGGCGAGATGAGAATTGACCAATGAATTGATTAGATTAATTCTCATTCAATAAACAATCATTATATATTTATTATTATTATTATCCTGATGATTGCTTGATCAATACAATACAACCCATTCCACTCTTTAATTAATCGAATTGGAAGTATTGAAAAAATACTACTCTTTCTTTTGGAGATAGTTGAAGCATGTCTATAATTTTTCCGAGTACTTATCTAGTAGTAATATTTTTCCGAGTACATTTCAAGCTGAAAGGCTGCAGGCTCATATATATATATCTATATATGCACCAGCTAGTTAGTGATGATGATGATGGAAAGTTGCAACCTTAGAAAAAGTCGTCAGCATCTTTGTTTATTAATGCTAAGCTAGTGACTAAAATTTTTTTATTGTGTATTTAATCACTTAACTCATCCCCTTTCTTAAAGAAATTGATCCGTAACCATCTCAATATTGTTTTAAAAATAAAATAATATTTTTATATACTAAACTATGCAAGAAGTAAACCCATGGAGGGCTGGACCAGTCGGAAAAGAAAGACAAAAATTAAACTAAGTCCCATGTGATGGGCACACAAATATATAGCATGGAATCTAACGTATAATGCTGCATGTTTCTGCTTTCTCACAAGCCCCCACAGTTTCCGGTTTAAGCCTGCATCTCATTTGCTTATCCTCCGATCCTGGGCTTTAATTAAAAGTTTTTAGTTAATTTGCTCATTAATTCATGGGCTTACATTAAATTAAGCAAGCTACACATTATTCTATAGATCGATTAGGACTAAGCTAACGACACAAAAATGAGGGGCGCATGTGGTTGATACTGATCAGCCTTGAATCATGCATGCCAATGCCAATCATCGGTTAATTACCACTACTAAATTAATTAGTCTGCTTGCATCCCATTAATAAATAAATTAATTAGTCTGCTTGCACAACTATCCACGGATGCCAGCAACGACCTTTGGTTATCTGCTAATGCTCTATTGAGTTAATTATAATATACACTAAACTCCATCACTTGTATGAATATATAAAATAAAATTTCTAGCTAATGTAAATGTAAAATTATCTTTGAAAGTCGTGTTTTTATAAATATATTAATAATTTTGGAATCGGAACGAATGTAGAACTATTTTAACTTAATTTTAGAGTTTTAAGTTGTAATTAGCTAGCGTTTGACAACCCCTAGTTAGCTAGATTACGATTTCATAGTATCTAGCAAGTGTTTTAACTAAAAGAAAAACCACTAATTAAATCAAAAATAAATGGATAGGCATAATTAAATTATGATCAAGGGAGAGAACGCCTAATTAATGAAGTTAAAAGTTACTACTAATTATTTGTTGTTTGTGTATGAAGGATCAATAAGACTCTTGACTATCTGTATATATAATATCCAGTTTACGGTCATAGATAGATCAGAGTTATATATTAAATTAAACACAAAATTTAAATATTGAACAGTGATAATATAATATTTGCATATTAATTCATTCAAGACGGATCGAAATAGTCCTCCTTCTAAAACTATATATTAATCTGTCCTCGACTTCTAACTAAGCAACATAAATAAGCATATATTTGTCCTTTATGACGTTTGGTTGAGAGGTAGGACAAATTAAGAGTAATATGTCCCCTTTAATATTGTGTTTTATCTTAGCTAGCTAGTAGCTACTCCTATTATGATCAACTAAATAATTATATATATATATATATATATATATATATATATATATATATATATATATATATATATGGGAAATTATAATTTAGAGCTGCATGCAAGCTTGAGTTAGGAGTATATAAATAAATATATAATATTGTCTAATAAAATTTTTACAAGTTGAAGGCCCAAGTCTATAGACTAGATAAAATGTAATAGGGACCCATAAAAAATTTGACAACCTGGTAAATGCAGGCTTTTAATCAAGGTAATCAATGTTGTAGCCCAAGACCCAACACATCTTACTTCATCATCATTTCCTCCTTTCGCATGGCCTCCTTCCTTTCTCTCTTAGGCCTCAAAGAATTGGTATTGTCCCCATTAGTTAGATATCTTTGTCTGAAGTATCTCCACCTCCAAGCTTCTTGATAAATTGAAATGTCCCAATCCATCAGGTTGAGCTTGATGTGTTTCTTGGGCAGGCTGTTTGGTGGAAGTTTTGAGGTTATAAAGGGATAATATAAATGTCAAGAGATGGAACCAGGGCCCAGGCTAATGGCTGGGCTAAATGGTTATCCAGCATAGCATAGGTGTATTCTATTATTGGATCTTCAATGCCACTCACTCCCCATGCTTTTGAATGATTGAGCAAAGGATGTCCCTTTACTTTCCCTTTTTGGTTAAATATTTTATTCTTTCACTTTACTTTTTACTATCTTTTAAGAAAATGGATTATAAATATTTGTGTGCGCGACAAGTAGATGATGCACATTTCATGAATATGCACTTATTTTTGTTAAAAAATTGTGTATTTATATCCTAGTACATAGGTATATATAGCTTTATTACAAGATTGCTAGATTCTAGACATTTTAAAATATGAAAATATATAAATATATATTAAAAGATACTAGTAATTTCTTATATTTATTTTAAGAAATGATATCAATATACTATACAATTTTTCCCTGGAAACCAGGCTTGATCTAGCATGGAAATCAACTCAAAAATATACCACAACTCTAGTTACTCCAGTCCAAAGTCTTTTCAAGTGTTCAATGAGAAACATGTATTGTGTATAGAAAATTCATGCAAACAAACTCCACAAGAGACCAATTGCAACATTGTGAAAAGAACAATTGCACTCAATTTAGGCTTAGAAGAAGAATAACATCAGATGCAGATAAAGTTGTTAGTTCTCAACAAATCCAGGTTTAGAATGAAGTTCTTGAGCTTTTTCACTATTGAAACCAAGGGTAGCCAGTATCTTGTGACCAGGCGATTCCTCTTCAGACCATACTCCAAGAAGCAGATGCAATGTTGTGATTTCCCCGTCTTCACCTGCATTTATTAACAACAATTACATCAAGTACGTTACATATTAAAATCATAACATATCAAGGCATTTCATCATTTGGTTTGCTAAAGACAGGGCTGTAAGAATATAATGCACATTACATCCATTTTCTAATGTAGCAAAACTGACAAAATAGGACCATGAGCAAAAGTAGTAATTTACATAGGGCAAAAACCAACTCGGCAAGTGTTTGTTTTCTGTGACCGCGTAACATTTATGACAAGGATGTAAGGTGGCGAGTCATTTGCTTAATGACTAAGTATCCACCATGATCTTCCATCACAATCACAACCACCATCAAAACTAAGAATAAATTCAAAAGAGATCTTCTTCTTACTTGGGATGATTCACCTTGATCCTTGCTCTCCTTCTCTTCCTCTTGCATAACTCTCTTTCTAGTTCTCTCAAACTCTCTCAACACTTAACAAATAATGAAATGAAAAGTGAAGAGATTACTTGAGTCTTCTCTAGTCTTACTCCTCATCTAACAAACATTACTAACTCTCTCAAACCACAATTAGGCTAACCATAGGTAGACAAAATGCTAGCTTTAAAGCTCTTATTGGTTTGAGAGGATCTTAAATTTTTTTTTTTTTTTTTGGGGGGGTGGCCAAACAATTAATGCTTTGTCTCCTTTTTGCTTCATACTTAGCCATTAAGCAAATTACTCACCACCTTATCCAACCCCAAAGTGGCCGCATCCATATTCTGTGACCGTTACGTTGATGTTAACCTGAACAAAAAACCCGACAAGTGTTTGTTTTCTGTGACCGCATAACAATTATGACAAGGATGCAAAGGTAAGAAATTTATTTTAAATGCAACTCCCCTTAAATATAGTAAATTTACTTTATTAGTTACTATAGAAATTACATTACGTAAGTCGTAAAGTAATTGTTTCATTACATTTTTTTATGATGAAATGAAAAATAACAAAACTACCTTAATACGACTACCTAATGATCTAATAGACTAATACATTACCAAACACCAAAAATGTCATTAGCACATGAAAAGCCATTCAGTCATGACCTTTTAACATTGATGTTACCCGAACTTAACCACTCACGGATGAAAAGGTAAAAATTCTATTATGCACAACAAATGTACAAATAAGACTTCTAGAGTAGAATCAGGACAAGTGTTGTGCAGCTATTTACACAACTCCAAGTATATGATGTGATAGGTAATAACAGCTTCGGTATCTTTCAGTTAAATCATTTTTTTTGGCAGTTAGTTTTTCCCATCAGAGATTACCTTATTATTATTTTTTTTATTTGGTTACAGAGGAAATATATAAAATAATTGTTAATAATGTCTCTCAAAGGCCACACCACTGAAGTAACCAAAACCAGATCATTGCATAATTAAAAAAACTCCATGAACCCACAAATTACTCTATGCATCATCATCAAGCACTATAAACCTACCACTAGTTACACTATCTCCAGTCTAACCTTAGTTGCCTGTCAGAAAAAAGCAACCTTTCTAAGGAAATGGTTAAACTTGGAATGCATCCAAAATATATTTGTCCTGTTTCTAGTGCACACAATACTCATATTTCCGAAGGTAAAAAACTTATATTTAGAAACAAATCCATAATCCTTTGTACTTGACCATTACTTCAACGAAATATCCTAGATTGGAAGAAAACCCAGTACTCTTAATCAATCCTATGCCATCTTCACCCCAACTTGCTCCACAGAGCTGGCCTGCAAACTTCATGAAGATGATGACTCTTCTGGAGCTTAGAAAGCAAAGTGGAATAGCAGTTCCATTGGTGGCAATGAATTTGATGTGGTTTGCTAGGATTGCCATCACCACTGCATTTCTTGGCCGGCTTGGAGAGCTTCAGTTGGTCGGTGGCACTCTTGGCTTCACATTTGCAAATGTCACTGGTTTCTCTGTCTTGAATGGGCTCTGTAGTGCCATGGAACCAATATGTGGTCAGGCTTTTGGAGCTAAAAACTTTAGACTCCTACATAAGACCCTTGTCATGGCAACTTCTTTGTTACTACTAACATCACTGCCCATCTCTTTTTTGTGGCTTTATGTTGATAAGATCCTTCTCCAATTTGGCCAACGAGAAGCATAGTTGCAAAGAAATATCTCCTTTATCTACTTCCAGATTTGGTAATTAGGTCATTCCTAAGCCCTCTTAAAGAATACTTGAACTCACAAAGCCTAACAATCCCTATTATGTTAAGCTCGGTTCTATCAGTAGCTAGTCACGTACCTATCAACATCTTACTTTCGAAAGCCAAAGGTCTTGAGGGGGTTTCAATGGCTGTCTGGATTAGTGATTTCATAGTTGTTATTCTACTCGCCATTTATGTGTTGATAGCAGAATATAGAAACAGAGAGAGATGGAAGGAAGGAGGGTGGTGGGAACAAGGAATCCGCGACTGGATAAGGTTCCTCAAACTTTCTGGGCCATGTTGCCTCACCACCTGCCTTGAATGGTGGTGCTACGAGATCCTAGTCTTGCTAACCGGGTGGCTTTCGAATGCTAAACAAGCAGTTGGGGTGTTAGCAATTGTACTAAACTTCGACTACTTGCTTTACTCTGTCAGTATCTCGCTGGCAACAAGTGCATCCATTCGTGTTTCAAATGAGCTTGGTGCAAACCAACCAGGACCTGCCTGTCAGTCAGCTTGTGTGTCGTTGGCTGCAAGCATTTTCTTTAGCTTGATCGGTGGTGTGCTGACAGTAGCAGCCAGAGGAACTTGGGGACCTTTCTTCACCCATGAAAAGAGAATTATAAGAGGTGTAAAGAATACAATGTTGTTAATGGCTTTGGTAGAAGTTGTAAATTTCCCATTAACTGTTTGTGGAGGAATAGTGCGTGGAACAGCTAGACCATGGTTAGGAATGTATGCCAATCTCTGCGGGTTCTACTTGCTGGGGTTGCCCCTGAGAATGTTTCTAGCTTTTAAGGCCCATCTTGGGCTTGGGGGACTGTTGATAGGATTCTTGGTTGGGACAGTTTCTTGCTTGATTTTGTTATTGGTGGCCATTGCAAGTATTGATTGGGTTGAAGAAGCTGGCAAGGCCCAAAAACTTACCACTTGCACGGAAGAGGTTGTTAACCACGATGAAGATCACACGAACTAGGAAACTGTCGAGATGATTGCACTACCACAATAAATTGTTAAGCAACAGCAGGCTTAACACTCTACTACAATAAAATGCAAACCTAAGGTTCAAGAGCAAGAAATTCTTGTGCAATTCAATTATCACCAAAAATGTAAACAAGCGAGTGCAGCTGCACGCTATATCTGTAAAGGTGTATTCAACAGGTGTCGAAGATTTGCAATATGAGATTATTCTTGAATCATATTTTAACTTTCTTTCTTCTTCACTTAAATAAGTATCAACTTTTACCTTCCATCAAGATACAATAATTAGTTAACCTTTAATATCTGTTTGCCAACACTAGTTATCCTCTTTAAATTTAGTTGAATGATAGTTATATAATTGATTCTCTATCCATTCCTACAAGGTAATATAATAAGCTTACAAGACATACAAGAAAGAAATTCTAGCACACCAAAAAGGGACTAATTAAGCATGTTAATCTTACCAGATTTCAACTTTTCATCAATAGCCCAATCAAGAGCCCTTTGAGCTGCTTCAGTTAGAGAAGGATGCTCAGGACTGAAGTAATACATGTCGGCTTTTCCGAGTAACTTGACAGTTTCTTCACGCACTTTGAGAAGTGTGATCCCATTTGAGAAGTGTGATCCCATCCTGACATTCACAAAAAAGGTTTTAAAAGCCTCATATTGATTTGTTCCTGACATTACAAAAGAAGGTTAAGATTAAAGATTGCTTCATATTGATATGTATAGCCATATGTCACAAGCACAACATCCCTCTTCCCCACATAAAAGTAAAAAAAGAAAGATAGAAAGAATATTTAATCCTTGTTGAGGGGCTTGGAGAAGAAACTATGAATTTCAACACTTGACACCTCAACTTTGCTTCTTTTTTCTATCTCCGACATTGTTATCTGTGAAACTGTAAGTCTGGTCCTCTCTTTCTTTGTTAGAAAAGCTAGCACATCCTCTAAAAAGCGTGTAAAAACATTTTTCATTATATCTATATAAGTATGAAACTTGGGACAGATCTAGTATGAGTCTCTCATGCAGTGCATAACAAATGACAATAACATTATTTTGTTATGAAATACAACAGCTTCTTTCATTAAGTACTGTGCACATTTAAAAGGAAACATGTAATATAGGCGGTCACACTTACAATGTCAATGTTAACACTTAGAAGATACTTAACCCTCCCCCACCTCTATGTCCCCCCTATTACTATCCGGAACAGCTTTGAAATAACATCAAAGTTGCACAACGTGGGCATCCTCCAATTCGCTTAGAACATGGAATGTCATTATCAGGTTTAGAAGGCTTTTTAGTTGTCTTTTATATGAAAAGAATCTAACTAAATCCTCTCTCGAGTCTTCAAGAAATCATCATAATTTATGCATTGGTGCCTCCAATTTCCTAGAAGGAAAGACTAATTAGTTATTAGTCAACTTCTTGACACAATATCAATCCAGTATGAGTTCTCTCTCTTTCCACCTTCAGTGCCATGCTTGCAAATCCAATGGGCCAAATACTGCAAAAATGGGTAATGTAGCGAGTCTAGTGACACCATGTGTGTTACCAAGGGCAGCAGCACAGCGGAAGCTGCATCACCAATACCTAACATTGGACAGTTCCGGCATCCATCTGGTACCAGTTTGTGCATCAATTTCATGTAAGGCTAAAGAAATGTATATATACATGTGTGTGTGTATGCATGTATGTATAATTGTATAATATATATATATATATATATATATATATATATAATGCTCTATAAAATTGGACGCAACTTGGGCCTTGGGTCCTTATCCTTGCCGGAGGTTGTACAAACTTGTGTGCGGTCAAGGAAAAGTTATATATGCTCTACATAGTTGGACACAATTTGATCCTTGGGTCCTTATCCTTGCCGGATGTTGTACTTTATAGCTTGTTCACATCGCACTTTTGTGCTTCAAATAAGGGGAAGAAAATTGGCTTAAATATAAATTACTACCATAAATTATTGACCATTTTCCACTTCGGTGATTGACCTTTCAATTTTTTTCAATTTTTTCAATCAGATAATTAAACTATCAATTTTTTCTATTATATCCAATTGAAATACCACATCAAAAATTGATGATATGGCCCTTTATACGTGGCAAATAAAATGATTATGTGTAAACAAGAATCTATTTGGCATTTCAATGTTATCAGGAAATAAAAGATAAAAGAAAATTTAAAATTTAAAATAATAACAATCAAACTATTAATTAACTAAATTTTTCTTCAATAGACACCATGGTAAAACAACTAAAGTAGCCGAAAATCTTTCACCTACCATACAACCATCATCGCCACCAACCACCCAGCCATGGTCGTTTGCCTTGCCACCATAGTTAGAGCCGAACTAAGACCACCAAACAAAATTTAAAAAATCAATGAACCCTTACTTCAAGATTTACAACAATCTAAACACCATTCTTACTATCTCAAGTCAATTCCATCACCATGACCATAGCCTTTTAAAAATCATACACAACCATATCTCTGCTGAACAAAACCAAAAATATTTATCCCACAATTACTATCAAATTCTAAAATCATCCAAAGCTCCAAATAATAGCAAAACCTAACCCCCAAATCAACAAAAACCTAGTCACAACAAGCCTAAACTCGTCTAATCGTTTTTCTTACCAGCCACCAAAAATACTTGTGGATCCCGATCAGCCACCAACAACCACCAAAGTCGTCTCATATTGCGAAGTGAAAAAAAGAAGAAAAAGGAGATGAATAATAACAAGAAAAAAGGGGAAGACTGGAAATGAAAGGATATTTGTAGATTTGTTCGTCGATGTTTTCAATCGTTACCGATCTACTCGTCGACGTCATCACTTGTTACTCGTCGGCAATGGTTTACTTTGTTGGTTCATGGCGAACTTTCTATTTTTCTCCCTTCTATTATCATCTTATAGGAATAAGGGAACAAGGAAAAGGGATTAGGGAAGGTCGGGAAGGGATGCCTGGTACGGGGAAGGGGAAAGATAAGGATGATATTTTATTTTTTGATTATATTTTTAATTACCATTCTTTGAAATTTTCTTGATTTTATGATTTATTATTATTTTGCCTTTTCACTTGTATCAATGTTAAAAGAAAATTTATAAAATGACTCAGTTTTTAACACATAAGTACCAAAGCGCCACGTGTGCAATCCATGTCATTAATTTATAACGTGGCACCTCAATTAAATTAAAGTGAAAAACATTTATAGTTTAATGACCTAATTGAAAAATTGAAAAAATTGAAAGGTCAATCACCGAAGTAGAAAATTGTCAATAGTTTAGGATAATAATTTATATTTAAGCCGAGAAAATTATATCTTCTTTTGGTTTCTCCTTAGATTAATTATACCTATTTGTGCGAGATTCCTAGATAAACTATGATCAAGTTTCGGTCACCTACTAGTTACAACTACCACTAAACACAACGTGCATTATGCTGATAGAGACATATCCAATTAGCAAAGTAAAATATATAGGAAGCCAAAATGAATCTAACCCTCAATCAAAATTCCCATAATAAGTGCTTCTGTCCCGGTAGTTCCATACTTGAGCTTTCTAGCCTCCAATTCTCCCATAGCAAACGACTTTATCGCCTTTGAAGACCATCTAAATTTCAGTCAACCAAGTTCAATTATCATAATCCCATCGACCCAAAACACCCAAAAAAACAAAACATCAAGCCAAATGCAATATAAACATTCAATTAATTCAAGAAAACTCACTTGGGAACCTTCTCAGCAGAAGAAACCCTCTCTGACTTTCTGCATATTACATCATAAAGATCAAAACTTTATGGCCTATTCCTCTTCAGATTAATTCAAGAAAACACTTAAACATGTATATATATATATATATAAACATACAAAAGACAGATAAATACTTACGCAGCTGGGAGGCTAAACACAACAGTTGCAGTGATAGGTAAATATTTAGGAAGTTCAGGTCTGAGAATTGAGGAGTGAAGGGAGAGGTTTGAGGTGCCTAGCCATGGACACCTTAAACTTTGGGGTTTAGTATTCTGAGTCAGTGTTGAAGAAAATGGGTGGGTTTTTCTGCAATCGGGCTGCAGAGCTCGGGTCGAATTTGGGGAATTGGAGAAAGAGTGAGCAGCCATTTCCGGGAAAAGTAGTTCTCAAAATTCATGCGGAACTCTTTGGATAGGAGAAGGAAAATGGCAGTTAGAACGACGTCGTCAACATGTGGAATATCAATACATATGAATTGGGCTTTCTAAAAAAATTACTTATGAAGTAAATTTGGGCCCGGTACTAACTACCTTGGACTGTAACGATATTTTAAATTTTATTTAACAAGATTCTATGTCGAATTTGATTTTCGTGACCATAACCTGTGTTTATGAATAATATTTAAAAGCAGAAGCATCCATCGTGGTTGAACCAAAGGTTGAGGCTGCGGGGGGCTTCTCCTGTGATACTACACTTAAGTTTCTATAAGCGAGAGCGTGAGCGTGTCTGGAGTCCTTGAGGCGTACACGCTGGGATGCAGTGTTCGAGTCTTGGCCATGGAGGCCTTATTTACGTGACCCGAGTTTTAATGGGTCGTTTTTAGAAGGACATTATGGGTATTTGAGCTATAATGTGAAGTAGGGTTAGAATAGAATTAGTAGTTATAAATACTCTATATTGTAAAATCCTATATAAAACAATAAATCGTCATGAAAGACTCCAAATCGGTAAACCACATAAATCTACGTAATAATTTCTTTGTTATGTACGTGTGTGATCCTAATTATTACACTCCAACATGTTGTCTTTAGAATAAGAAACCCTTCTCCCAGAAGAGTAACACATTTAGTCAATATCCAACATATTTCCTAGATAAAACAGGTGTTAAAGAAGTAAAAATAAAAAACAGAAGGTGGTGATTATTAGTAGTAATTACAAGGCACTTTCATCTAACGACCGCTATCTATAGAAACAAGGCCTTTTGATCCCTATTGTAACATCTTCTCAAATTCCCACAGTTGGAACGGAACAAGTCTTAAATGTTCTTTTTCGGTTCTCATTCTTATTCTCGGATCCACTAGCTATTTGTTTAATCATCACGTATTCTTAGAAAAATGATATATTTTTATTGTAAATTACGTGAATAACTATAATTAGTATTTATCATCTTACACAATTTCATGTATACGCCATAATCGTAATTCAAAGCGAAAAAACTTTGGTATTCTTTATTGAGTATAATTCAATGTAAGAATGAAGTCTTGTGTGCCATTAATAGGGCCTGTCAGGCTGTTCTGAAAGTCCATTATGGGCTAGCTCACTATATTAGGTGTGTTTGAACAAAGTGATAAGAGCTTGAACCACCTCCACCTTCATTTCCATACAGACATTCCAAGAAGAAAGACATTCCAGTTGGGTAAAAATGCAAAAAAAAATTGTAGCATGAGCCAATCCATGTGAAAGAAGAAGGGCCAAATCATTAAATTCCTACTTTGATTAGGGGATGTCACATGTTCTAGAGAAAGAGAAGCATCGATCTTTAATTTAATTTGCTGCCTTGGTGGACATGATTACAGAAATATTGTTCCTCATCATTGGATTGGATTGGATTGGATTGGATGGTAGGGTTTGAAATTTATACTTTACTTCTTTTTAAAGATTTGAAAATTATGGGAATTGTCACTGCATTTACGTACAACATTAAATGTTGCTATTTTTTTCCCTATATATCTAATAATAATAATAATAATGGGGACTCAGTCTGCTTTTTTATTTTAAAAAGTCCACTATGCACCAACTAACATATGCACATGCATGAACAAACTGAGTTTTCAATTTAATGTTTTTTTTCCTTTCTATTTTAGTCATTGAGAAAACATTTAATATAATTTATGAGTCCATGAAGTTGCATTATGGTGACCCAGGCCTCCATGTTTTCAGCAATTCTAAATATTATTATATGGTTTTTAATTAAACTTAAAGAAAAGAAAGAGATATATGTAGATATATTTATTTCAAAATTATAGATAAGTTTTTATTTTTATATTATAAATTAAAGTGGCATAAAAAATTAACATGTTATTACTAATGCTCTTACTTAATTTAATATTTTGTCAACACAATAAAATTAAATTTTCTGAAATGTGGATGTATATGTAAACCACAAAAATGTAATAATAAAGATTAAATAATCAATCAATATAGTGACACAGTTATCCCGTACGTAGCATGTACTAGTCATGCCGTATCAAATTAATTCACAAGCCTACTTGCATTGCGTGGCTCCTACTAACTGCTCCATACAAACCATACTACATTTTGATCAGAGCAATGAACGTGAAAATCGAATGATTTATTCATTTGAAATAAAAAAATATTATGTTAGTTGCTCTATTAGAATTAAATGAATTATTTTAATTTTTTTAATCTATGAATTTTATATATTGGGAGAGGGTATGAAATGATCACTCATTTTTGTCAAAATAGAATCATTCAACTCTTCATTCTATTCTCTCCTCTGTTTCATTCTTTTACTCATTCTATTCATTCAATTCAAACGTAACATAATAAGTTAGAGAGAACATAATTAGCATATTAGTTCATTCGTTTGTTTGAGAACCAGAAATACATTTTTAAATCAACCATTTAAGGAAAAAAATTAAATATACTTTTAACATTAGTTAAAAATATAGTATTAATGACATGATAATATTCAATTTATTTAAAATGTAAATAATTATAATATATTAGAAATTTCATATTATTTTATATATTTAATTTGAAAATGTATTTATAATATTGAAACCGAGGGCCGGGTAGGCCACATGATTATGGTATCCTTTGACCTTTGTCACGTGAATTGTTCATTTATAAGGAACAAGAACAGAAGGACAATGGTAGTTTGTACTTATCAGTTTCAGTTGCTGCATGTGACCTAGATCGATCCTCTTTGTTCTAATAATTAATGCATGCCACCCACTTACTTGGCCTCCTCTGCATCTTCATGTCCATGGCTTAATGACTGGCTTTATGAATTTACAGCAATATTAAGCTTCATATTAGAATATCTAAGAGCTCAATTACTACATTTTGGTCTTTTAGATGAGTATTTATGAGGTTACCCTGAAAAATGTTGAGGGAGGGAGAAGATTGTGTTTATTTATTTTGATTTTTTACTGTAATTTTTATAATTTTAAGATAATTCTTAACAATAATCAAGAGAACTTGTTTTTATGTATATATGTTTCAAGAGTCACGTGTCATGTAGATACGTCTTGGGGCTAATAAGTATAAAGTTAACTTTGATCAATATAGTCTTGGGATACGCAGGATGAGGTGATCTCTTAATTCGTGTTAAGATTTTGATTTGGTCAATTAATAAACTTACCATAAAGTTAACTCCATACTAACCAGGATACTTCTAAACTCCTTGTAATTGTAATTATTCAATATATGCATGCAGAATTACACAAAATATTTGAATTCACGGTATAATCATAAATCTTGTGCAACACATGCATGGTTATGCCTATTTTGAGAAAAGTAAAAATGTATTGAAGAATTATGGTAGGTAGGACTAATTGCATGAACTAAGATTCCTAGAATGACCTTTTTCTTTCTATAATTAAACATCTAATCATCTAGAGAACGAATAAAAGTCTTATGTTCCATTAATTCTTCAAATTTTTAGAAACTCGAAACAAAATGGACTTTAAATTGGGCAATTAAAACCGAAAACATGCAACTCACTATCTTGATGATACTCACACGGCACACTAATATTCCATCTCTCTTGCACGTTTTAAATAATTTTATTTTTTCTAAATTATTTTACGTTTTATATAATTTAAAGAAATTAATCACAATCTTTATAAAATTATCCCACATAAAAAATATTATAGATGAGAGAGAAAAAGAGAGTATAAAATAAATATATGATAAATAGTATTATAAATAATTAATACTATATTTAATACTGTATATAATTATTTTCTTAATTATTTATTAATTGTGTTAGTAGGTACTAGTACACCATATCTTCAACTACTATCCAGCTGTTAAAACTAGCTTCCTATTTAGTGACATTGTTGAATGTCCATCAACCAAACTCTACTGTCCTGTCCGACTCAAATACTATTATTAGGGGTGTCCATCCGTAAAAAATCGAACCGAATTAAACCGGTCCGAATCGAATCGAACAGAATACCGATATTAGTTAATTTTATGAACCGATATCAGTCAGACCGGTTGAATTAGTATACCTAGTAAGCCGCGATCTTGGTTCTAAGTCTGGGTTTTACCAAAATTAATATTAATATTATTTTTATTATTATTATTATTACTTTTATTAATAGTATTATTATTTTTATTTTTATTAATATTAATATTATTTTTATTATTATAATTATTATTTTATTATTATTATTATTATTATTATTAATAAAAAAATAAAACCTAAGATATATATCTGGGTCTGGTTTGATTAAATCGAACCATGAAAACGTCGAATCAAAATCAGAGATCTAGAAAAACCCAGATATATCGTTTTTTTTTAATTTAAATCGGACCGGTTCTTTTTTATACCAAACTTTGATACCAAATGAAATTTAACTAGGCACACTTAGAAGGGGGTTGAATAAGTGTAGGAGCAATCTATGGTCAACTTTTAAAAACTATTAATTTCAGGCTACTAAAATGATTGAAATCAATTTACTGAATTAATATAGCCTTTTGAATAAAATACTTGATGTTAAAGAATTATCTAAATATAATGCAAGTAGTTAAATTAAGATAATTAATTAACTTATGTGATTTTAAAGTAAAACAAATAATAAAATCAACACCAAGATTTTTACGTGGTTCAACTATTACCCTGTAAGACCCCAACTTATTATTAATGAAATTTAATTTTCTCTATTTATTATTTTGAAATATAAAGGGTTGATTTGATTAATGTGGATAGTTATGGGTAAAATACGCAAATATTTTAAAAATAAAAGTGGTTATAAAATATTCATTGTTGTTTTTAGAATATTCGTTTGGTCGTGGAATATTCTTCATTGTTTGGGAATATTAAATGCGACAGTAGCGATCTTTTTGTGGGCCCCATATCGAAAAAGCGATTGGATGAAGAAAACGACAAATATAAGTTGTTTAAAAAAATAACGGCGTAGTTATTCTGTATTATCCGTTAAAATACTCGATGGTTAAAACACGAAGATAGACACGGTACGCATTCAATTATTGATTCTTACGTAAGAAGGCACTACTCAATAATGGTTATAGTAATTATTATTCAAATTATTTTATTGATTTAATAATTGCTTTGTTGATATTTTATATCTTTGTTGTTTCAATAATTGTCATTACACAAGATTTTTCATTATCGAAGCAATAATTCATATTATCTCGAATAATATTATTAGATAAAATTATTGGCAAAATAATATTATTAGATAACATTATTGGCAATGTCTAGAAAGTTACATCTAAGGAGAGGTTTGGTCACCTAATTAATCATGCCAAGAAAGGAGAAATTCTTATCGAAAGCCCTCTTTCCTCACAAGGCGCACAGTTGTCAATATTGTGATTTTGTAATATTATTTGTGAATAATTAATTATTGATTCATATGATGAGAAAAATATTGATTTTATGTGGATATAGATGGAGAAAATTTTTAATGTGACAATTGTTGAAAATTGAAATTTTATCTTTTTACGATAAAATAATTCATTTAAATATATTATTATATTTTAATAATATAATAATGGTGATATTTTTACAACGAATGTGGGATATATGAGTATATCTGAGGAGGAAGAGTATTTTTGTTGCAATAAATGTTTAAAACATGTTAAACATGTTGGTGGACCCCATTTATCGATGAAATTTGATTATAGCACAGTAAAATCGTTCGTTTGTGGATTTGGTCAATTTTATTTGGAATTCAGAAAACTTTCTTCTGCAAAGTTGTAGAGAATTGAATTTCCTATAAAAACTCGCGAGATTTGAATTTTTCGATAAAAGGGCTATTTATTATGAATTATTGAAGTTTGAAGCTTCGAAATAATTGATTTTAGAAGTTTAAAATATTTAAAATAGGAAAAACGTTTTTTACACTTGTGGGCCTCATGAAACATGTGCAAAGTGCTGAAGCTAGATGATTCAAAGTGGGCATAAGAAAATTTATTTATATATTAATATTATATTAAATTTTCTAACTTTGGTGTTCTAAGCGATTTTCATAAATAGGTGCTTTAGGTTAGAATTGAAAATCACACTAAATCAAGTTTCTCTCTATATTATCGGCGTATTCTTGTGAGTATTTTGAGTATACTTTGAGTATTCTTTATACTGCAAGTTCAAGTCATGCTTTATATCAGGTGTTTCAAATTTAAGTCTTGATCTTTCGAGGTAAGGGATATTATTTTTTTCAGAATGATATTATTTCTTCAATATCATTATCTTTGAAATATTGATCTGAAGTTTTATCAAATTTGGAACTTTTGGTGTCTGAGTTACTTATTCACGTGATACTACAAGACTATTCACGATATCTGACATTATTCATCGAAAAAATAAAAATTTCTTTTTCGTCAAAAATATCTATACGGATACTAGCTTTGATTGTATCCATGTTTTGATCATTCTTGAATTTTACACCACTATGATTATTTTTGAGCTATTGTTGGACATGGATAAAACAAAGTACTTAATCCTTAATCCTTGTCATTTTGTTTCTTTGGATTCGGTTTCTTTAAAAATATTTTTCATCATCCTCAATCTTAAATGATGATATTATTGAATATCTTTGGCACCGTAGTGCAAAGATGAATGATTTCGATGAATATCTTTGGCCGTGAAAGTGCAAAAGATGAGCAGTGTTTTAGATGAACACGAATTAATCGATGAATATCTTTGGCCCGTAGTGCAAAGATGAATATTTGATTCCGGATGTATATTGATTGATGTTACGGGGGAAAAGATAGAGCGATGAACTTTTAAATTCATACATAGAAGATAGTAGTTTGCATTCTCTACTTAACTCTTCTAATGAATTATTATTCATTGCGAATATTGATTTAAAAACTTGTTGTCTATCAGATTCTATTAGATTTTTCCTGTTGAAGACTAATGATAATTTGTTGTATATTATCTTAGTCATAATATTCTTTACTAGGCTAGTTGAGCTCACCTTTTCCTTTTTGTTCCATTTTTTCTTCTCGGGAGGCGAGAATATAACGTCAGATGCTAGCTCCAAAATGGAATGAAGGTTCTGAGAGAGTTGTTTAGTAGTCCTCACCATTTTTGTAAAATAATGTATCAATAAATGTGATGAGGATTTATTTGAGTATAGATATTGTCTAGAAGATAATATTTGTATTCAAACTCACAGTTTTACTGTTGTAATAATAAAGTTGTAGTTGTTTCTGTACCATGTATTGACAACTCAGAATGGGTGATGTATACCTATTTTGGGGGCGTCATATACCCTCTATGATAATAGCCTAGTCCACGTCCAATACCAACTAGTATTGGAGACTCACTTTATTTATTTCTTTATAAATAAATACAGATTACAAAACAGATTCAAAAATTAATTAACAATTAATTTCCATTGAGCTCTCTTGCTCCTTGTGCACCTATACACCCTTCAAGCACCTTTGCTTCCTTGAACCTATTTGTAAACTACTTTTATAATCCACCAGGATTAAAACCTTTAGACTACACTTAGTCTAACAATAGATAAATCAATGCAATATAGAGGTCTGTGATCAATACAAGAATAATCAATTTAACAATTAAAGGCTCAACTATATGCAATGATCAATTAGCACACAATAGATAAACAATTAATTTCTTAACAAATACCAGCTCAAATAATACCAAAAAATTAATTGCTTAGCTTCTCAATAGTTTGCACTTGACAAAATCAGATTGCTCGATAATAACAATAATAAGTGCAAGTAGTAATTTCGTGAGTTGTCTGTTTCATGTATGTCTTGCGGCTTTTTATAATCAAATAAAATTACCGTTGCACAAAGAGTCCAATAAATTAACACTGTTATTTTGTCAAAAAGATAAGCAACGAATAGAAGTTTTGTTGAGAAATAAACTCAACTACTCTTCAGTTATAATACTTAAAAGTACGTTGGACTCTTTTAAAATAGACACACTCACCACTTTGACTCGATCTTTCTTATCTCATAAAGTGGTATAGCAACAAAAAGGTGACGTGAGACAACATACTTCTTTTCCAAGATTCAAGAGCTTTAAAGTTCCAAGATAATCATGATAACTTCCCCTTGAAAACCGCACAACCACCATATCAAATAGATAGCTACTTTTCATTCTCATATATCCATGTGTAGCATAATGTTCAAGAGATATCAATAACTTTTTCAGCCATGCACAGATAATAAAAATGTTATCCTCCTTTTTAGCTACTAGACTAATTCATTTCATACTGTAAACAAATAATGATATATATATTTTATCTTTTTGTAGAAAACCATTTTCGTAGGATAAAAAATATTTTTCATTTAAGACATAACAAGATTTAACGCAATAATATGTCTTAGAGCCTTTAAATGAAAAATCAATTATTATGCAATTGACCTTATATTTGATTTTTTCTAGTAAAGAAAAATTCTTCACTCTCTTGAAAATGTTCCTTATCATCATATACCTGAAATGTCATAAAACAGTTTAGTACACTAATAATTCATCATCAAAACTTAAGGATAAAATATGACTAGGTCAACATTCTCCCCCTTTTTGATGATGACAACCAATAAACTTTTAATACATATTCACTCCCCCTATGTTCATGCATATCATATAATTAACTCCCCCTAAATTCATGCATCAATATCATTTCAGGAATCTTATAATGAATAACTGAAATTCAATTTAATTTCAGTAAACTGAAATCAATAAACTGAAATCTTAAACCCCTATTATCTGGGCATGTACCTGCAATCATGTTAGTTTCAACATTTATCAAATACCAAACTGCTAACATAAATTTAAAACTTTAAACAATCGTCTGTGAAACCACAAATTCAAAAAATTTCAGTCTAAAAATATCCCCATTAAACCCAAAATTTATCCCCCTTTGTCATCAACCAAAAAGGACAAAGCCATCATTCGAGTTCTACCACTGCTGCACGTTGAGCATCACGCTTAGTGAAGTAAGGACGATGTTGGGCATGATGAATCCTCTCAGCAAGGGTAAAATCAGTAGCAAATTGAGGAGGTCTTGGAATGAAAGTCCAAGGGGGTAAGGGCACGTCAAGGAATTCGCTTTGATACTCTGTAAACCAATTGCAATGAACCCATTCCGTTACTGTAGAATGTTTACGCTGCATATGGAGCTTCGATCCCACATCATTGAAACGGTTAGACATAAACTCGGCCAATTCTCCTACCTGATTACTGACAAACTTGATCTCCTGACTTAACTGACAGAAATTCCGATTAAGCCTTCGCTGCATAACTTTTGCCAAAGCAGTGGTTCGCAGCTCAAAACCTGCCTGTAAGTCGATAAACTCATCTTCAAGATTGTTGAAAACAGATCTGATCAACTGAATTTTCATAGACAAATTGTTTTGGAAATATGACTGTTTTAAAACGTACATCTCATACGCATTACTGCGAAAAAAGTTGTCAGAAAGATCAGTTGAGAGATTAGGGTTTACCAAAACCGGAGGAGGAGTAACCTCTGGCTTAAAAGATGGAGTCCTTGTCTGATGTCGCCGAGAGGGTCCAGTAGATATAGACAGAGAGGGATTAAAGGTTGACTCTTCAGAAGATGAAGAGTTCACGTACTCTATTTCTTCATATATGACTTTCTTCATCTTTCGTTGTCTGCGTGAAGGTCCGGCTGTGGATGGAGGTGGAACAATCGTTTGATTGTCGTCAGAATCGATCAACGATCTTTTATGATTTCTGGTTCTCATATTGATGAAGATTTGGTAGAGAAGAAGATGGAAGTATCGAGATGGAAAGAGATTCAGTAAAACAGAGAGAATCAGGATATATTAAGAGAATGAAGAGAATGAAATAATACAGAGTATATAAAAAGGAAGGAATGCATGTATGTAAATTTACGTCTCCCTAGACTTTAAGTCTCCCAAGGCTTTACGTCTCCCAAGACTCCACTTCAGCTGTCCGGTCTTTTCAGTTTTCAAAAAAAATGATGATAAAGTCCTTAATTATTGCATCCATTAATTAAGGAGATCAATAGGCAGCCGAAAAAGAAACTCACCATTAAATATATCACGCCTACGTTTCTTAACTGACTTGTCTTTTCAAAAATTCACTATGTCAATTATTTAGAAATCGTGTCCACGATTTAGGGACATTTAATGATCAGCCGAAAAACTCATGATAGCAAATATCCAGATTGTAGCAGTTATTAAGATATGCATGCATAATAGGATAGCATAACTATAAAGCAAAAATTAAGCGATACACATCCCAAGTTCTCTACGTAACATGCAAAATCTATCTTCACTCAAAGGTTTAGTAAAAATATCTGCAATTTGATTTTCAGTTGGAATAAAAATCAATTTAATTAAACCTTTTGACACATTATCACGTAAAAAATGATGTCTCACTTCAATGTGTTTTGTACGTGAATGTAACACAGGATTTTTAGATATATCTATCGCACTTGAATTATCACAATATATAGGCACACAATCACATAATATATCAAAATCACATAGAGTTTGCCTCATCCATAAAATTTGTGAACAACAATTTCCTGCAGCTAGGTATTCACCCTCAGTAGTTGAAAGAGCCACTGATGTTTGCTTTTTACTATGCCATGACACGAGACTATGTCCCAAGAAAGTACAAGCACCACTCGTGTAAGACCCCAACTTATTATTAATGAAATTTAATTTTCTCTATTTATTATTTTGAATTAGTAAGGGTTGATTTGATTAATGTGAATAGTTATGGGTAAAATACGCAAATATTTCAAAATAAGCAAGTGGTTATAAAATATTCATTGTTGTCGGGGAATATTAAATGACTGACGGTAAAGATTTTATGGGCCCATAACTGAAAGCGATTGGATGAAGAAAACGATAAATATAAGTGGTTTAAAAATAATCTGGCGAAGTTGTTTTCAGTATTATCTTTGTTAAAATACTCGGTGGTTAAAACACAAGAAGACACAGTGATTGCACCAATTATTGATTCTTACGTAAGAAGGCACTACTTAATAATGGTTACGATAATTATATTCAATTATTTTATTGATTTAATAATTCTTTGCGTTGATATTTTATATCTTTGTTGTTTGATAATTGTCATTACACAAGATTTTTCATTATCGATGCAATAATTCATATTATTATCGAATAATATTATTAGATAACATTATTGGCAATGTCTAGAAAGTTCATCTAAGGAGATGTTTGGTCACCTAATTGCTTGTGCTTAAGAAGGAGAAATTTTATTGGAAAGCCCCTCTTCGAAACCGCACGGTTGTCAATATTGTGATTACGTAATATTATTTGTGAATAATTAATTATTGATTCATATGATGAGGAAAATATTGATTTTATGTGGATATAGATGGAGAAAAATTTTAATGTAACAATTGTTAAAAATTGAAATTTTATCTTTTCTCGATAAGATAATTCATTTAAATGTATTATTATATTTTAATAATATAATAATGGTGATATTTTTACAACGAATGTGGGATATATGAGTATACGAGGAGGAAGAGTATTTTTGTTGCAATAAATGTTTAAAACATGTTAAACATGTGATTGGACCCCATTTATCGATTGAAATTTGATTATAACTTTGTAAAATCGCTTGTTTGTGGATTTCGGTTAATTTACATTTGGAATTTGGAAAACTTTCTTTCGCAAAGTTGTAGAGAATTGAATTTCCTATAAAAATTATGAGATTCGAATTTTTACGATAAAAGGGCTATTTATTATGAATTATTGAAGTTCTCAAGCTCAAGAAATAATTAATTTTGGAAGTTTAAAATATTTTTAATTACAAAAACGTTTTTTACATTGTTGGGACTCATTTAACATGTGTTAGGATTGTTGATTTCAGATGCTAAGTGTGCGAGAGAATTTGTAATATATATAATATTATTATATTAAATTTTCTCGCTTTGGTGTTCTAAAGCAATTTCTATAAATAGGTGCTTAGGTTAGAATTGAAAATCACACCGTAAGCTCCAAGTTTTCTCTCTATATTATCGAGCGTATTCTTGTGAGTATTTTGAGTATACTTTGAGTATTGCTATACTGGTGCAAGTTCAAGTCATAACCTTTATATCCTGTTTCAACTAGAAATCTTGTCTTTCAAGTAAAGCGATATTATTTTTTCGTAATGATATTATTTTTTCAATATCATTATGTTGAAATATTGATCTGAAGTTTTTATTGGAACTTTTGGTGTCGGAGTTACTATTCACGATACTTGACTATTCACGTATACGACACTTATTCACGATATCGACCTTTATTCACGAATACTAAGACTATTCATCGATAAATGAAAAATTTTCTTTTCGTCCAAAATATCTATTCGGATACTAGCTTTGATTGTATCCATGTTTTGATCATTCTTGAATTTTACACCACTATGATTATTTTTGAGGTATTTTTGGACATGGATAAAACAAAGTAATCGAATCCTTAATCCTTAATCCTTGTCATTTTGTTTCATTGGATTCGTTTCTTTAAAAATATTTTCATCATCCTCGGTCTTAAATGATGATATTATTGAATATCTTTGGCTCAGTAGTGCAAAGATGAATGATTTCGATGAATATCTTGGTCCAGTAGTGCAAAAATGAGCAGTGTTTAGATGAACATGACTAATTAATGATGAATATCTTTGGCTTCATAGCATGCAAAGATGAATATTTGATTCAGATATATATTGATTGATGTTACGAGGGATAAAAGATGAGCGATGAACTTTTAAATTCATACATAGAAGATAGTAGTTTGCATTTTCTACTTAACTCTTCTAATGAATTATTATTTCACCGCGAATATTGATTTAAAATTTGTTGTCTATTATATTCTATTAGATTTTTCCTCGTTGAAGACTAACGATAATTTGTTGTATATTATATCTTAGTCATAATATTCTTTCTTTGGGCTAGTTGAGCTCACCCTTTTCCTTTTGTTCCATTTTTTTTCTTCTGGAGGATGAGAATATAAATGATGCAATTAGCTGGGGTATGGAATGAAAGTTCTAGAGAGAGTTGTTTAGTAGTCCTCACCATTTTGTAAAATAATGTATCAATAAATGTGATGAGGATTTATTTGAGTATAGATATTGCAGAAGATAATATTTGTATTCAAACTCACAGATTTCTTGTTGTAATAATAAAGTTGTAGTTGTTTACGTACCATGTATTGACAACTCGGAATGGGTGATGTATACCTATTTTGGGGCGCCACGGTTGGTATCGAGCTTAGGATATGATCTCTGGCGGAGATCGGGAATATAATTAGGAGGGAGAGGCGAGTAAATCCTTGGCTAATGTGTCCTACCAAGCTTATTTGTTAGTTGGTGGGTGTAGCGCCCAAAATTAGGGTATCGTCACCCATCTTGTGTCGCCACTTACATGGTACATAAATTCAAATACAAACTTAATTATACATCATACGTGTAACATACGACAATACATAAACCGAGAGTTCTAATAGGAATATTGTCATTTAGACAATATCCATACTCAAGGAGTCTTCATTACATTTATTGTCAAACTATTTAATGAATAGTGAGGACTACTAATGCTATCTTCGGGACCACCACTCTTTTCCCGACTCGTCCCGGCCTATATTCTCATTTTCCTGAAGAGAATAAAATGAAAGAAAGGGTGAGCTCAACTAGCCCAAGAAGAAATATTATGACTAAGATAATGCAAAATAAATTATCAATAGTCTTCAACAATGTTAAAGCGATAAAATACAATGATAAACCGGTTTAAGCTGCTAGTAGTGAAATACTAATCCATTAAAAGAGTCAGTAGAGAAAATAAAAGTCTACTATCTTTTAGGGTTTAAAAGGTTTTCATCAATTTTTATCACTAAGACTCAGTTTAATGAATAAACCACAATATCTAATCATCCCCTGCACTACTGCGATCAAGGATTTTCATCAAATTATAAATGGTTATGACTATACCGAATCACCCCCTGGTCATAATCATACCAAAAACTATCCATCATTTCGCATTACATGTGTCACCGATGTAAGACCCGAATTTTATGAAATAAAAGTATTCAATTTTTCTATTCCGGTAAATGGTTAAATTGATAAAAGTTAAAGTTAAGGGTGATATATGAAATTTTTTTTCAAAATACACGAGGGGTATAAAGTATTCATTATTATTCGGGAATATTCGTTTTGGTCGTGGAATATTCTTTCTGTCAAGGGGAATATTAAATGCTGACAATGGTATGACTATTTGTGGGCCCCATAATGAGAATAAGCCGGATGAAGAAAGCGACAAAATTAAGTTTTTATAAATAACGACGTAATCGTTCATCAATTAACATTTGTTGGAATACGGTTGGTAAAATAAAGTAATGGCGTTGTTACAAAGAAGTTATTACCGGTATTACACGGTATTTTTGAATTATTGATTCTTACGTAAGAAGGCACTACTCAATAATTGTTACGATAATTAATGTTCAATATTTTATTTTATTGATTCAATAATTGATCGTTGATATTTTATATTATTGTTGTTCAATAATTGTCATAAACACAAGATATCTCCATTATCGGATCAATAATTCATATTATTTGAATAATATTATTAGATAACATTATTGGCAATGTCTAGAAAGTTCATCGAGGAGAGGTTTGGTCACCTAATTAATTGCGCATGATGAAGGAGAAATTCTTATTGAAAGCCCCTCTTTCTTAGGGGGCGCACTGGTTGTCATTATTGTGATTCTATAATATTATTTATGAATAATTAATTATTGATTTATATGACAATGAAATATTTATTTGATGTGGATATAAATGATGGATTTATTTATGTGGTTATAAATGAAGGAATTAATGTTGAGGTATCTTATCAAGTATTTTGTTGGATTGGAGGTATTAAAAGATCAAATCGATTGTTCTTACAACTTTATTATGTGAGTTATAATTTTAATCGACCGTTGGATCGTTGGGATTTTGGATATGTTATACATATATAAGTTGAGTATATGTTCACAAATTTTGAACCGTTAAAAATGAACGTATAATTTGTTATGAATTTTAAGAGGTGGTGATTGTAAATTAAGTTATAAATGATTTTGGTGGAAAATTCTAGAATTGGTGGGCCCCACTTTTGGTTGGTGAGAAATGTGCTCAATTGAATTTTCAAATGTGGTGGGTGGGAATAGTAGCGGAGTAAAGCCATCGAGGTTCTTGAGTTAAGTCTGCTTCTTGCCGTCTTAACATTTTCCTATAAATAGAGGGCTAAGTTAGAATTGAAAATCACACCAGAAACAAGTTTTCTCTCTTTCTCTCTCTATATTATCGAGCGTATTCTTGTGAGTATTTTGAGTATACTTTGAGTATTGTTAGACGGTGAAAGTTCCCTTCAGCACTATATCCGGTGTTTCAATTAGAAGTCCTGTCTTTCGAGGTAAGGGATGTTATTTTCTTCTCAGATGATATTATTTCTTCAATATCATTATCGTTGAAATATTGGTTGGAACTTTTTATCAAATTTGGAACTTTTTCATGTATCGGGGTTACTTATTCATGAGTTCTTATTCACGAGTTCTTATTCATGAGTTCTTATTCACGAGTTACTATTCACGAGTACTATTCATAAGCGTGAAGATGTTTTTTTTGTGGAATTTCTATCTTTTTGGTGTGAGATTCTTATTCACGTATATCTTGCACTATTCACGATATCAACCTTTATTCACGATATCTGACCTTTATTCACGATATCTGACCTATTCAATGAAAAATGAAAATTTTTCTTTTCGCTCAAAAATATCTATTCGGATACTAGCTTTGATTGTATCCATGTTTTGATCATTCTTGAATTTTACACCACTATGATTATTTTTGAGGTATTTTTGGGACGTGGATAAAACCAATGCAAAGATGAATGATTTCGAAGAATATCTTTGGCATTCAGTAGTGCAAAAGATGAGCAGTGTGTTTAAATGAAACATGATTGGTGATGAATATCTTTAGCTTGATGGTCAAAGATGAATTATTGATGAATATCTTTTTGCTCGTAATGCAAAGACATTTAATTGTTGTTGAATATCTTTGCTTTGTAGTGCAAAGATGAATTATTGATGAATATCTTTGGCTCAGAATGCAAAAATGACCCGTTGTTGAATATCTTTAGCTTTGTAAGTGTAAAAGATGAAGCTGTTGATGAATATCTTTGGCCGTAGAAAAAAGATGAATTTATTAGTATGATTATGAGCAGAACTGTGATTTGGTATAACCATGATCTTTGATGTTTCTGTGTAAAGACAAGTGATGAAAATTATCTTTGTCTTGGATGAGGAAAGGAATTTAGAACTACAATTACGATTATGAGTTATACACGTGATTGTGGGACGAGAATTGTTGATTGATGTTCTGAGGATAAAACATTGTTGGTGGACTTTTAACATGGAGAAGATAATAGATTTTATGGTCTATTTGACTCTTCTAATGGATTGCTTCATTCAGCTGTGACTATGGTTGAAAAGTTTTATCATCTACCATATGTTCTAAATCTCGATTTATTACTTGATGAAGACTATTGATAATTTATTTATCTTTAGTCATAATATTCTTTTTCTTGAAGCTAGTTGTGTTTCACCCTTTTGTTTCACAATTCCTTTCGGGTAATAAAAGTGTAAATTTTGGTGAAGCGAGCGGGGATAGCGAGGAAAGAGTGGTGGTTTATAGATGTTGAGGTGAGGTGAATTTAACTTGGAAGGGTGTTTTGTCACTATCATACAAGATGTCTAATGACATACAACCTCGTGTTATCATAAGACATGGTTGTGTTTCATCCACTTCTTGAGTATATTTACAAGCACTACCTATATAATCTTGGTGTTTGTTTGGAGTATAATACCCGATTAGAGACAAGTGGAGATAATGATATGTCAAGAGAAGACTCACCATTGGGAAGAATATGATAGTAATCTTCTCATTTTTTTTTGGGGTTTATTGGGTCAACCAAGGATAATTTGTGGCTATATGATATCTACCATAACCTAAAAGCATGGCCTCCCATGTATGAAGGTTTCTGAGCACTTCCCAAAGATTCTAATTTCTAAAAAGTTTTTTTGACTATACCTTTATGTAAGGTGTCATTGTGACGTCTTCAGATTGGTATATATTTGTATCCAAACTCACAAAGATATGTGTTGTTGTATTTTGCACGATAATTGTTGTAATAAAGTTGTAGTTATTTTCCGTACCATATATTTGGCGACTCGAATGGGTTGGATGGAATGGACCTATTTTGGGGTTATTACATTTAGTATCGAGCTATAAGTAAAGAGCCAAGAGCCTCTCGTTGGTGACTTCTGTTGATGGGGATGCACCGAAGCGCGACTCTCCGTAGGGGACGCCGATTCTGGTGGCAAACCGATAGGTATCAATGTGAGGTCTTTGACACAAGTTGGTGTCCGAGTTACATTTGGTATCGAAGCTAGGGATATGATCTCTGGCGGAGATCGGGGAATAGAACTAGGAGGAGAGATGAGTAAATCCTTGCAAAGTGTGTCCTACCTAAGCTTATTTGTTGGTCACCATAATATCGAGATATTATGTAATATGTTAATTGCTCAATTAACCTTTGTTTTGAAGTGATTCTAGAATGATATCCGAAATACGTGAGATGAAAGCAATGGAGAAATCATGATGACAGGGGAGATAGAATATGAAATGAAAACATGGTATTCTCAACTCTTTGAAATACTGTGTACGTAAATTCGGGGACGAAATTTCATAAGGAGGGAGATTGTAAGACCCCGAATTTTATGAAATAAAAGTATTCAATTTTTTCTATTCAAAGAAATGGTTAAATTGATAAAAGTTAAAGTTAAGGGTGATATATGAAAATTTTTTTTTCAAAATACATGAGGGTATAAAGTATTCATTATTGTCGGGAATATTCGTTTGGTCGTGGAATATTCTTTACGCAGAGGGAATATTTAAATTTACCCGCAGTACTATTTGTAGGCCCCATAATGATAATAAGCAACGGATGAAGAAAAACGACAAAATTAAGTTTTTATAAATAACGACGTAATCGTTCTGCTAATAATGCTTTGTTGGAATACCGGTTGGTAAAATAAAGTAATACGCGTTGTTGCATAAAGAAGGCACCGGTATTACACGATATTTTGAATTATTGATTCTTACGTGAAGAAGCCTTTACTCAATAATTGTTACAAGATAATTATCTGCTCAATATTTTATTTTATTGATTCAATAATTGATGCGTTGATATTTTATATTATTGTTGATCAATAATTGTCACCATGCGATGATGAATATCTTAGCACATAGTGTAAAGATGAAGCTGTTGATGAATATCTTTGGCCGTGGTGCAAAGATGAATTTATTAAGTATGATTATGAGCGAGAACGCGATTTGGTATAACCATGATCTTTGATGTTTGGGTAAAGACAAGTGATGAAAATTATCTTTGTCTTGGATGAGGAAAAGAATTTAGAACTTCTACAATTACGATTATGAGTTATACACGTGATTGTGGGATGGAATTGTTGATTGATGTTACGAGGATAAAACATTGTTGGTGGACTTTTAAACTTTGGAAGATAATAGATTTTATGGTCTATTTGACTCTTCTAATGGATTGCTCATTCATTCAACTATGGTTGAAAAGTTTTATCATCTACTATATGTTCTAAATCTACGATTTATTATCGATGAAGACTATTGATAATTTATTTATCTTTAGTCATAATATTCTTTATTGAAGCTAGTTGTGCTCACCCTTTTGTTTCACAATTCCTTTGTGTAATAAAAAGTGTATTTGGGTCGAGCGGGGATTAGCGAGGGAATAGAGTGGTGGTTTATAGATGTTGAGGGTGAGGTGAATTTAACTTGGAAGGGTGTTTTGTCACTATCATACAAGATGTCTAATGACATACAACCTCGTGTTATCATAAGACATGGTTGTGCTCATCCACTTGCTGAGTATATTTACAAGCACTACCTATATAATCTTGGTGTTTGTTTGGAGTATAATACCCAATTAGAGACAGTGGAGATAATGATATGTCAAGAGAAGACTCACCATTGGGAAGAATATGATAGTAATCTTCTCATTTTTCTTTGGGGTTTATTGGGTCAACCAAGGATAATTATGTGGCTATATGATATCTACCATAACCTAAAAGCATGGCCTCCATGTATGAAGGTTTCTTGAGCACTTCCCAAAGATTCTAATTTCTAAAGCAGTTTTTGACTATACCTTTATGTAAGGTGTCATTGTGACGTCTACTTATGACGCCCCAAAATTAGGTATCGTCACCCATCTTGGGTCGCCACTTACATGGTACATAAATTCAAAAATCGACTTACTAATATATAAGCTGTAGGTATGCAATACGACATAAGCTGTGAGTTTGAATACAAATATTGTCTACTAGATATTATACAAACTCAAAAGGAGTCTTCATTACAACTATTATCACACTATTTCACGAGAATTGTGAGGACTACTAATCTTATCCTCTCGGACCATTACTTCGTTCCCGAGGCTGTCCCGGCTATGTTCTCATTTCACAGAAGAGAATTGTGAAAGAAAGGGTGAGCTCAACTAGCCCAAAGAAGAAATATTATGACTAAGATAATGAGAATAAATTATCATTAGCCTTCAACACAGATGTTAAAGCGATAAAATACAATAGACAAACCGGTTTAAGCTTGCGGCGGAATAAGCAATCCATTAAAAAGTCAAGTAGAGAATAAAGTCTACTATCTTTTAGGTTTTAAAGGTTTTCATCAATTTTTATCATTTGAGACTAAACTTAATAAATAAACCACCACATCTAATCATCCACGTACCACGGTCAAGGATTTTCATCAAATTATCAATGGTCATGACTATCTTAGAATCACCACGGTCATAATCATACCAAAAACTATCCATCATCATTTGCATTGAAGCCATCGAGGACTTTTGTCACATCATTTATATCAAGTCGTGATTATCTTAGAATGATCCACGGTCATAATCATACCGAGTTCATCTACGCACGTAAACCAAAGATAACATAATATAACATGAGGATGATGACAATGACATAGTAATTCAATAAAACAAGTTCAAGAATTATTTAATCCATGAATTATTAACGTCGGATTGTCAACATAATCTTGTTTCGTGAGAGTAAAATTCAAGAATGATCGGAAGAATATTTCCATGAAAGATATTGGATGAAACGCAAATATCGAGGATATTCTACTAATTTCATGGAGTATATAAGTCAAAGTTTTAACTTATTTGGGTATAATAAAGAATGGAATAACAAAAGAAATCACCGTGCATGCGGTACTTTTGCATAGGCGAGTTATTCAAGCGAGAATAATAATAACGGAACGGTCGGGTGAAATTCACACAAGCGGGGATGTTCAACGAGAATAATAAAGATGGAACCGGATCCGGTGTAAAACACACGAGATAGGATATTCAGCGAGAATGATAAAGAGCGGAACCCGGTCGGTGTAAAAACATGATGAGGATGTTCAGCGAGAATAATAAAAAGCGGAACCGGTGGGTGTAAAACACATGCATGAGGATGTTCCAATGAGAATAATAGAAGAATGTCACCAAGTATAGGGTAAAGCGTATCTGAGTTATTCATGAGAATAATAAGCAGCGGAATAACATAAGGATTTCACAAGTATAGGTATCTGGCGTATACGAGGTTATGTATAGGGTATGCCACTTTTACAAAGTTATTCAAGCAGAATAATAGTGAATGGAATAATGAAGTTCTCTTCGAGAAGAAAGAATAACACCCACTACAGTAAAAAGGCTGAATATAGAAGTAGTGAAGTAGTAGAATACTCTTCTTCTTTCTATAATTTTCTCTCTATAAACTCTCTATAATTTCTCTCTCAGAGTTTGATGAATTCGTAAGAAAATAATGAAGGAATGAGCTTTATTTATAGGAAAATGGAATGCATAGTAATTAATCCATGAGCGGTCCAGATTGATTTACTTTAATCGGCGGTCCATATTTAAAGAAAAATCTTTTAAATAAAATATAATATATTCTATTTATATAAAAACATTTTACTATGCAAACACTATGCAATACTATGCAAAACACTATGCAAAACACTATGCAACACTAATCATAATAAAATATAATATATTCTATTTATAGAATAACTTTAATAAAGTATTCTATTTTATATAAAAGATGTTTACATTTTATTACGTTAATAATACGAATAAAACAAAAGCGTCGTTATCGTTATAATAATTCATATTATTAATCGACAATAATGGAATCAAACCGAGTGACTTCTCACATAGGCATCGATAATCAATGGTGTCTTCTTGTATGAACCACGTATTCATTGTACTTTTACTAAGAGTAGTTCAATGATGTCAGCGGTAAAACTTCCGCCGTTATTTTAATAAAATATTTTTGTCGTTTTCTCAATCCGACAATAATTACATTAATAGGGTCCACCAATGATTGAGTAGTTATGCGAATATTCCTCGCTAAAGCAAATATTCCCGAAACCAATCGAATATAATATAACCACTTGCATACTTTGCAAAATTTATAAATACTACCCACAACTATAATATTATCTCAAATTCACACCATAATATTAAAAATTATTTCGACCAAATTTAAATCTTTATTAATAAAACGGGGTCTCACAATCTCCCTCCTTATGGAATTTAGCCTCGAAATTAGGAATGCGATACTAATATGATAAATAGATGAGGATACTTTGAATACCTTTATCGTTTAAAAATATTAAATTCATCTTTGAAATCACTTAAAGCTATTCATTAACAATTCATCTTTTTGAACTACAAAGTTAAAGATATTTGTAAAACCAATAATGCTAAGACGCGACTTAATAGTATCACGACCACGAATTATCCATGCACCTTTTTGGCCAAGGATATTCGTGTTTTCAATTCTGATTATGATTATCTAGAACAATCCTGGTCATAATCATACCAAGTCCATCTATTCTGACCACGTAAGCGAGATGACTTTGAACGCATCCATGAATTAATATTTCATTCTTTGAGACTCATTTCGATAATTAATCCACATCATCGAATCATCTACGCACTTCTACAGGCCGAGGATATTCATTAGTATCACGACCACAAATTATCCATGCACTACGGCCAAGATAATTGTGTTTTCAATTCTGAGTTATGATTATCTTACAACAACAATCCACAGTCATAATCATACCAAGTCCATCTATGCACGTAAGCCACAGATGACTTTGAACACATCCATGAATTAATATTTCATTCTTTGAGACTCATTTCGATAATTAATCCACATCATCGAATCATCCCCGCACTCTGTGCCGAGGATATTCATTAGTATCGCGACCACAAATTATCCATTACTACTACCGAAGATAATTATGTTTTCAATTACGGTTATGATTATCTTAAACAATCACGGTCATAATCATACCAAGTCCATCTATGCACGTAAGCCACGGATGACTTTGAACACATCCATGAATTAATATTTCATTCTTTGAGACTCATTTCGATAATTAATCCACATCATCGAATCATCCCACACTACTACAAGCCGAGGATATTCATTAGTATCACGACCACAAATTATCCATGCACTACGGCCAAAGATAATTGTGTTTTCAATTCTGGTTATGATTATCTTAGAACAATCCACAGTCATAATCATACCAAGTCCATCCATGCGCGTAAGCCATGAGATGACTTTCAGCATAATATAAACGTGAGGATAATGATATAAAAATCAATCAAATGAGATAAAGGATAAATATTAAACATTTATAATATAATTTATCCGAGATTCAAGAATATCCCCATGTTATCAATCATTTAATAATCTCATAATCTAATAACATTAATATTATAACAATATTTTAATCACTTCTTAAATTTATAAACAATTTATCTCAATTGTTTTCGCTTTTTACCATATAATGCATTTAATCATTCAAAATGCCATACTCATAAGATATCATCACCAATTATCAAATCTCTCAAAAAATATGCATATACTCTATATAGGATTCTCTAGCCATAATATCCTATTTTCAACTTTTATACTTCACATAACATATTTAACTTTCGTATGTTAAGTAATTAAACTATTTTCATGAAAAATACCAAATCAGTCCCAAAAATATTTCTTTTCTGGGATTTAGCATAATATAGTCCCATAATGAAAATATATTTTTCTCGGAATTTTTAAAATTTATTTACTATTTTTAAAAATCAATTTCTAATTAATTCCTTAAGAAATTAGCTACCTCAAGTTTAACTCCAAAAATTCCCAAATCTTGGCAGGACCTTACACATGTTAACGTGAGCTTCTAGTTTAAATTTCATGGTCATCGGAGTTATAGAACTCCGGTTATAGCGTTTTAAATCGGAAAAACCTAAATATTGAAATAGTCATAACTTGCTCATTTTAAGTCGAGAATGAGCTCATTTTTTGGACAGGAGGTACTTTATACCATATACTTTCATGTCCCAAAAACCCAAAATTTTTTCTCATAATTTAAGTGGCGAAACAGTCCCTTAAAGTTTAAAGGCGAGTAGCATTTTTAGAAATTTACAGCTTTGGCCTCCTTTGCTAAAATCAGTCCACACAAAATCCACAACACCTTTTCCAGTAATTCCACTTGGATTAGTTAGGTAACTCATAGATCTAACTCTAGGACTTGACCACATTCAAAAATTCAAAATATAATAGGAGATATGGTCGATTGAATTTCATATTACGTTTTCACCAAAATCGATTTTCAACTCTTTGTGATTTCTAAGAAACTTTCATGTTTTCACATACTAACCAACATAACTCATCATAACACTTACTAATACTTCATATACCCATGATTTTCATTAGTCCAATTCTTTTATTATGACTTTCATCATAATCCCGTAAAAGCTGATCCTTTTAGTTGAAGAAATATTTGAGGGTTTAAGAAATGGGTTTTTATCTTTGGGGTCGATACAAAATTCGATTTCACGCTCTAGGGTAGGCTAAGAAGTCTTCAAGAATACGCGGAAATTTATTAATAATAGAAATATCATTCAAAAGCGTGACTCTCATCCAAGACTTGGATAATACGTCACATTGATACCAATTGTGACTTCATCCCTTAACCTAGATAGCACCTCACAATGATACCTATAAACTTGCCATCTTCATTCACGATGTCGCTACGAGAAAGTCGAGCCGGTGCATTCCATACAAGGAAGTCAACAACGAAAGGTTCGGGCTCTTTACTTATGGCTTGATATGATGATAATTGACTTTAGTGGTTTGGTTACTTTGAATTTGCATAATGAGGATGGTTATGAATATAAAAGCTAACAACCTTACGAAAAGCATGATGAGTAGTTAACCAATTGATTCTAAAATCACATCAAAGGCAAGTATTTTCAAAAGATAAGATCGACGAAGTAGCGTGAAAGTGTTTATTTGAATCAAAAAAATTTAAAAATAATAAGCGATAGCGAAGTCTCCTACTAACGAAGTTTCAACCAATAAGTCAAAGTCTAACTTCTCGGGAGTCAAATTTAAATGTTGAGCGCAACTAGGTGAAATAAAGAGTGGGTAGGCGGTATCTAACACGGTATAGACTTGCAAGAGCTTATGATTACTTACCCGTGATAATCTTATTCGGGTTCCTCGTCACGAGAAAAAAAACGCTCTCTTAAACTCTAGGCTTTGGTTTGTGGGGATGACCTTTGGTGCCTCCATCCTAGTTGAATTTGTCTTGATGGCGACAAAATCGAGCTAAGTGACCTTCTCTTCCACAATTATAACATGCTTTGGATGGCATGGCGTAGTTGGGATCGATGATGTGTCCCTCTCTCGCATTTGAAGCATATAATAGATGGTCCTTCTCCTTCCTTAACAACAGTCTTTGGTCTTTGGCGTCTTTCCATCATTGTTGAATCTCCTTTTCTTGAAATGTCCATTCTTATTGTTTTTGTACGATTACCATAGGAAGTGGTTACCATATCGCTGTTGATTGATTCCTCACGCTTGTTTTCACCGCCCGATGACTACTACCATTTGGTATTATAATTTTTAAGCGGCTACTTTCTTTTAGTTGCGTTGACTCGTTATCGCGCTCCACTTCTTGAGCCCTATTTACAACATCCGAATAAAAACACCGGTTTATGAGAAATAAGATGTTGGCGTATCTCGGCTTCAAACCTCTTAAAACATTCGTGCCATTCTCTCTTCATTATCCACCGAGTGGGATGCAAATCGTGATAACTCTGCAAATTTTGCCTCGTATATTGCGACACGGTCGTATTGTTTTGTTCCAACTTGATAAACTCCACCTCCTTCGTGTGGCGAATACTTTCGGGGAAAGTATTTGTCGTTGAAACGACTCTGGAACTTCTCCCAAGATATCTTGATCTGACGAGGTTGAGTACGTTTTCTGGATTCCCACCGATGTCGCCTCTCTCGCGCAACATAAAAGGCGGCAAAAGGAACCTTTTGCTCCTCGGAGCATCCAAGACATCAAATATCTTGGTGTCTGCTTTATCCATGCTTAGCGAAGTGGTTTTGGCTCTCCCTTAAACTCCGGTGGTCTGACTCCTTGAATTGTTTAGCGGTGACCTTGAGAGTTTTCCGTGTTTCCACCTACGTTTTGGGCGAGTCGCTTACCGCTTTGATGTTGCATGAATTCTAAAACCTCTTAAGCGTCATCCGTCGTTAGTCGATTGATCGGTATTGTTGTTTACGGGAGGATTATCGCCATCTGTTGTACATTGTCACGATTATTGATGCGTGGAGAATCAGCAGTCTCTGTGCTCCATTGCTATTCTCAACATTTTCGGATGCCATTTTCAAACAACGCCACAAAATAAGGGTTAATTAACATATCACATATTATCCCTATACTCGACCACCAATTAAATACCAAATAAATTTAGGTAGGTCATACTAGCGAAGGAATTCCCGTCTCTCCCTCTAGTACTATTCTCACATCTTAGCGAGGATCATATCCTAAGCTACGATACTGTTGTGGCGGCCCCAAAATTAGGTATCGTCACCCGTCTTGGGTCGCCACTTACATGGTACATAAATTCAAATCGACTTACTTAATATAAGCGTAGGTATACAATCGACATAAAGCGTGAGTTTGAATACAAATATTGTCTACTAGATATTATACAAACTCAAAAGGAGTCCTCATTACAACTATTATCACCTTATTTCACAGAATAGTGAGGACTACTAATCTATCCTCCGGACCATTACTTACGTTCCCAGAGCTTCGTCCCGGCTATGTTCTCATTTCTGAAGAGAATTGTGAAAGAAAGGGTGAGCTCAACTAGCCGATGAAATATTATGACTAAGATAATGCGAGAATAAATTATCATTAGCCTTCAACAAAGTGTTAAAGCGATAAAATCAATAAACAACCGGTTTAAGCTGCGGTGGAATAAGCGATCCATTAAAAGAGTCGAGTAGAGAATAAAGTCTACTATATTTTAGGTTTTAAAAGGTTTTCATCAATTTTTATCATTGAGACTCGACAATAAATAAACCACCACATCTAATCATCCACTGTACCACGGTCGAGGATTTTCATCAAATTATCAATGGTCATGACTATCCGAATCACCCACGGTCATAATCATACCAAAAACTATCCATCATTGCATTCTACAGTGCCACGAGGACTTTTGTCACATCATTTATATCAAGTCGTGATTATCTTAGAATGATCCCACAGTCATAATCATACTAAGTTCATCTATCTGCGTAAACCGAAGATAACATAATATAACATGAGGATGATGACAATGACATAATAATTCAATAAAACAAGTTCAAGAATTATTTAATCCATGAATTATTAACGTCCAATTATCGACATGATCTTTGTTTACGTAGAGTAAAATTCAAGAATGATCGGAAGAATATTTCCATGAAAAGATATTGGATGAAGCACGCAAATATCGAGGATATTCTACTAATTTCATGGAGTATAGAAAGTCAAAGTTTTAACCATTTGGGTATAATAAAGAATGGAATAACAAAAGAAATCACCATGCATGCGGTGCCCGCATAGACGAGTTATTCAGCAGAATAATAATAACGGAACGGTCGGTGAAATTCACACGCAAGCAGGATGTTCAACCAGAATAATAAAGATGGAACGGATCCGGTGTAAAACACACGAGATAGGATATTCAACGAGAATGATAAAGAGCGGAACCGGGTGGGTGTAAAAACATGAAGACGAGGATGTTCCAACGAGAATAATAAAAAGCGGAACCGGTCGGGTGTAAAACTGTGAGCGAGGATGTTCCAGCGAGAATAATAGAAGAATGTCACCAAGTATAGGGTAAACCAGCGTATCTGAGTTATTCCAGCAGAATAATAAGCAAATGGAATAACATAAGGATTTCACCAAGTATAGGGTATCTGGCGTATCACGAGGTTATGTATAGGGTATGCCACTTTTTACGGAGTTATTCAATGAGAATAATAGTGAATGGAATAATGAAGTTCTCTTCAAGAAGAAGAATAACACCCCTTACTAGTAAAAGGCCTGAATATAGAAGTAGTGAAGTAGAGAAGAACTCTTCTTCTTTCTATAATTTTCTCTCTATAGCTTCTCTCTATAATTTCTCTCAGAGTTTGATGAATTCGTAAGAAAATAATGAAGGAATGAGCTTATTTATAGGAAAATGGAATGCATAGTAACTAATCCATGAGCGGTCAGATTGATTTACTTTAATCGGCGGTCCATATTTAAAGAAAAATCTTTTAAATAAAATATAATATATTCTATTTATATAAAACATTTTACTATGCAAACTTTATCGCAACACTATGCAAAAAACAACTACGCAACACTTATGCATAATAAAATATAATATATTCTATTTATAGAATAACTTTAATAAAGTATTCTATTTTATATAAAAGATGTTTACATTTTATTACGTTAATAATCTGAATAAAACAAAGCGTCATTATCATTATAATAATTCATATTATTAATCGTGATAATGGAATCAAATGAGTGACTTACCATAAGCATCGATAATCAATACAGGTAATGTCTTCTTATGCAACCACACGTATTCTTGTACTTTTACTACTGAAAGTAGTTCAATGTATCAACGGTAAAACTTCCGCCGTTATTTTAATAAAAATATTTTTGTCGTTTTCAATCAAACAATAATTACATTATTAGGGTCCACCGATGATTGAGTAGTTGTGCGAATATTCCTGCTAAACCGAATATTCCCCACCAATCGAATATAATATAACCACTTGCATACTTTGCAAAATTTATAAATACTACCCACAACTATAATATTATCTCAAATTCACACCATAATATTAAAAATTATTTGACCAAATTTAAATCTTTATTAATAAAATCTGGGTCTCACAAATACTACTGAGTTGGTATATATTTGTATCCAAACTCACAAAAGATATGTGTTGTTGTATTTTGCACGACAATTTTTGTAATAAAGTTGTAGTTATTTTCCGTACTCCATATATTTGGCGCACTCAAAATGGGTTGGATGGAATGGACCTATTTCACCATTGTTATTAATTGAGGACTTTTGTCACATCATTTATATCAAGCCATAATTATACCGAATGAACCACAGTCATAATCATACTAAGTTCATCTATGCACGTAAGCCAAAGATAACTTTCAACATAATATAAACATGAGGATGATGACAATGATATAAGAATTCAATAAAACAAGTTCAAGAATTAATTTATCTAGGAATTATTAACGTCCAAATTGTCAACAAGATCTTTGTTTTTGTAGAGTAAAATTCAAGAATGATCGGAAGAATATTTTCATGAAAAGATCTTTGGATGAAACGCAATTATCAAGGATATTCTACTAATTTCATGGAGTATAGAAGTCAAAAGTTTTAACTTATTTGGGTATAATAAAGAATGGAATAACAAAAGAAATCACCATGCATGCGGTATTGCCGCATAACGCGTTATTCCGAGAATAATAATAACGGAACGAAGTCGAGGTGAAATTCACACACAAGCGAGGATGTTCCAACAGAATAATAAAGATGGAACCGGATCCGGTGTAAAAACACACAGATAGGATATTCCAATGCGAATGATAAAGAGCGGAACCGGTCAGATGTAAAACACACAGATGGGATGTTCCAGCGAATAATAAAGACGGAATAATATAAGGATTTCACCAAGTATAGGGAGTTCACATATACTGAGTTATTCAATAGAATAAATAAGAATGGAATAACATAAAGATTTCACCAAGTATAAGGTATCTGGCATATCTGAGTTATTCCAATAGAATAATAAAGAATGGAATAATGAAGTTCTCTTCGTGAATAAGAAAGAATAACACTTACAGGTACAACAAATAATATCCCTTACAGTAAAAGACCTTTGGATATCAAAGTAGTGAAAAGTACCGAATACTCTTCTTCTTTCTCTATAGATTTTCTCTATAGCCTCTCTATAATTTCTCTCTCTAGAGTTTCATTGAATTCGTAAAGAAAATAATGAAGGAATGAGCTTCTATTTATAGGAAAATAGAATGCATAGTAATTAATCATGAAGCGGTCCAGATTGATTTACTTTAATCGACGGTCCATATTTAAAGCAAAATCTTTTAAATAAAATATCATATATTCTATTTATATAAAACATTTTACTTATGCGAAACACTATGCAAAACACTATACATGAAAACACTATGAAACACTATGCATAATAAAATATAATATATTCTATTTATAGAATAACTTTAATAAAGTATTACATTTTATATAAAAGATGTTTACATTTTATTACGTTAATAATCTGAATAAAACAAAACGTCATTATCGCATTATAATAATTCATATTATTAATCGAAAATAATGGAATCAAAGCCGGTGACTTCTCACATAAGCATCAATAATCAATACTGGTGTCTTCTTATGCAACCACACGTATTCGCATGTACTTTACTACCTGAGAGTAGTTCAACAAGATCAATGGTAAAACTTCCGCCGTTATTTCAATAAAATATTTTGTCATTTTCTCAATCCAAACAATAATTACATTGTGGGGTCCACCAATGATTGAGTAGTTGTACGAATATTCCCCTGCTAAGCAAGAATATTCCCAACCAATCGAATATAATATAACCACTTGCATACTTTGCAAAATTTATAAATACTACCCACAACTATAATATTTATCTCAAATTCACACCATAATATTAAAAATTATTTCGACAAAATTTAAATCTTTATTGATAAAATCTGGGGTCTCACAATCTCCCTCCTTATGGAATTTAGCGCCGAAATTAGGGTAGTGCGATACTGGTATGATAAAGAGGTGAGGATACCTTGAATACCTTTATCGTTGAAAACATTAAATTCATCTTGCAACCCGCCAAAGATATTCATTAACAATTCATCTTTGACTATCTGTTTAAAGATATACAAATATAAAAACCAATAATCTTTGTGACGCAGACTTAATAAGTATCACGACCACTTAATTATCCATGCACTAACGCCAAGGATATTCTTGTTTTTCAATTACTGAGTTATGATTATACCGAACAATCCACTGTTATAATCATACCAAGTCCATCTACGCACTGTGCCACGAGATGACTTTCAACATAATATAAGCGTGAGGATAATGATATAAAAAATCAATCAAATGAGATAAAGGATAAATATTAAACATTTATAATATAATTTATCAAGGATTCAAGAATATCCCCATGTTATCAATCACTTAATAATCTCATAATCTAATATCATTAATATTATAACAATATTTTAATCACTTCTTAAATTTATAAACAATTTATCTTAATTGTTTACGCTTTACCATATAATGCATTTAATCATTCAAAAATGCCATACTCATAAGATATCATCACCAATTATCAAATCCTCAAAAAATATGCATATACTACTATATAGGATTCTCTAGCCATAAAATCCTATTTTCAACTTTGTTACTTCACATAACATATTTAACTCATATGTTCAGAATTAAACTATTTTCATAAAAAATACCAAATCAGTCCCAAATATATTTCTTTTCTGGGATTTAGCATAATATAGTCCCATAATGAACATACATTTTCTCGAATTTTTAAAATTCATTTATTATTTTCAAAATCAATTTCTAATTAATTCCTTAAGAAATTAGCTACCTCAAGGTTAACTCCAGAATTTCACAAATCTTGGCAGGACCTTACACATGTTAATGTGAGCCTTCAGTTTAAATTTCATGGTCATCGGAGTTGTAGAACTCCGGTTATATCGTTTTTCGTCGGAAAAACCTAAATATTGAAATGGTCATAACTTGCTCATTTTAAGTCAGAATGAGCTCATTTTTGGACAGGAGGTACTTTATAACATATATTTTCATGTCCCAAAAGGACAGAATTTTTCTCATAATTTAAGTGGCCGAAACAGCCCCTCTAAAATCATGGCAGCAGCTTTTTCGGTTTTTGCAGCTTTGCACTCCTTTACTAAAATCAGTCCACACGAAAATCTACAACACCTTTTTCATTGATTCCACTTGGATGAGTTAGGTAACTCATAGATCTAACTCTAGGACTTAACCACACTCAAAAATTCAAAATATAATAGGAGATTTGGTCAATTGAATTTCATGTTACGTTTTTCACCAAAATCTGGTTTTTAACTCCTTGTGATTTTTAAGAAACTTTCATGTTTTCACATACTAACCAACATAACTCATCATAACACTTACTAATACCACGTATACCTATGATTTTCAACAGTCCAATGCTTTTATTATGACTTTCATCATAAACCACGTAAACTGTTCATTTTAGTTGAAGAAATATTTGAGGGTTTAAGAAATGGGTTTTGTATTGGGGTCAATACAAAATTCGATTTCACGCTCTAGGGTAGGCTAGAAAGTCTTCAAGAATACGTCAAGAAATTTATTAATAATAGAAATATCATTCAAAACTGTGACTCTCATCCAAGACTTGGATAGTACGTCACATTGATACCAACTGTGACTTCTATCCCTTAACCTAGATAGCACCTCACAATGATACCTATAAACTTGCCATCTTCATTCACGATGTCGCCTCAGAGAAAGTCCGGCTTCGGTGCATTCCATACAAGAAAGTCAACAACGAAAGGTTGGGGCTCTTTACTTATGGCTTGATATGACAATAATTGACTTTAGTAGTTTGGTTACTTGAATTCGCACAACAGGTTGGTTATGAATATAAAAGCTAACAACCTTACGAAAAGCATGATGAGTATTTAACCAATCGATTTCTAAAGTCACATCAAAGACAAATATTTTCAAAAAGATAAGATCGACAGGTAACGTGAAAGTGTTTATTTGAATCAAACAAGATTTAAAAAATAGTAAGCGAACTAAGGCTCCTACTAACGAAGTTTCAACCAATAAGTCAAAGTCTAACTTCTCCTGAGTCAAATTTAAACGTTGAACGCAAGCAAAGAGAGATAAAATAATGGGTAGAACGGTATCTTATAAGGTATAGACTCAGAATTTATAATTAACTAACCGTGCTAACTTCGTTCGGTTTATTTCGCTTTTGAGAAGTCATGAAAAATGCACTTCCTAAAACCAACGACTTTGTTTTGTCCATATCCACCTTTGGTGCCACCGTCCCAGCTAGACTTGACTTTGGTGCACAACAAAATTGAGCTAAATGACCTTCTTTTCTTGCAATTTCCACTTCTATTATCTTTGCCATGATTACCACCGAAGTGGTTACCATTCTTAGCATGATAATTTCCCCCACGATGGTTATCATTGTTCGACGATGGCCGATTGCCACCAAGATGATTATTATCGTATTGTTGGTCGTTACCTTTTGTTTGAAATGAATCAACACTCTCATGTGCTTCATTGCTTATCTCAAAGATTTTCGGATGTCATTCTCAAACACCGTCACAAAACAAGGGTTAATTAACATATCACATATTATCCCTATACTCCAATTGACCAATTAAATACCAAATAAATTTAGGTAGGTCATACTAATGAAGGAATTCCCGTCTCTCCCTCCTAGTTCTTATCTCACATCTCAAACCGGGGATCATATCCCTAAGCTCGATACCAACCGTGACGCCCCCAAAATTAGGTATACGCCACCCATCTTGGGTCGCCACTTACATGGTACATAAATTCAAATACAAACTTAATTATACATCCGTCAAGGTAACATACGACAATACATAAATCGAGAGTTCTAATAGGAATATTGTCATTTAGACAATATCCATACTCAAGGAGTCCTCATTACATTTATTGTCACACTATTTAATGTAATAGTGAGGACTACTAATGCTATCTTGGGACCACCACTCTTTTCCCCGACTCGTCCCCAACTATATTCTCATTTTCAAGAGAACGATTGAAAGAAAGGGTGAACTCAACTAGCCCAAAGAAGAAATATTATGACTAAGATAATGCGAGAATAAATTATTAATAGTCTTCAACAATGTTAAACCGATAAAATACAATAGACAACCGGTTTAATCTGCAATGAATACGCAATCCATTAAAAGAGTCAAGTAGAAAATAAAGTCTACTATCTTTTAGGTTTTAAAAGGTTTTCATCAATTTTATCACTAAGACTAGGTTTAATGAATAAACCACAATATCTAATCATCCTCGTACCATGGTCAAGGATTTTCATCAAATTATCAATGGCTTGACTATACCGAATCACCCCGTCATAATCATACCAAAAACTATCCATCACCGCATTACAGGTCATCGAGGACTTTTGTCACATCATTTATATCAAGCCATGATTATACCGAATGAACCTCGGTCATAATCATACTAAGTTCATCTATGCACGTAAGCCAAAGATAACTTTCAACATAATATAAACATGAGGATGATGACAATGATATAAGAATTCAATAAAACAAGTTCAAGAATTAATTTATCTAGGAATTATTAACGCCCAAATTGTCAACAAGATCTTTGTTTTGTAGAGTAAAATTCAAGAATGATCGGAAGAATATTTTCATGAAAAGATCTTTGGATGAAACGCAATTATCAAGGATATTCTACTAATTTCATGGAGTATAGAAGTCAAAGTTTTAACCAACCTGGGTATAATAAAGAATGGAATAACAAAAGAAATCACCATGCATGCGGTACTGCAGATAGACACGTTATTCCAACAGTATAATAATAACGGAACCGGTGTCGTGAAATTCACACAAGCCAGGATGTTCCAATGAGAATAATAAAGATGGAACCGGATCCGTGTAAAACACACGATAGGATATTCCAAATGTAATGATAAAGAGGCGGAACCAGTCCGATGTAAAACACACGCAGACAGGATGTTCAGCGTAATAATAAAGACGGAATAATATAAGGATTTCACCAAGTATAGGGAGTTCACGTATACAAGTTATTCAATGAATAAATAAGAATGGAATAACATAAGGATTTCACCAAGTATAAGGTATGCAGATATACAAAGTTATTCCAACCGAATAATAAAGAATGGAATAATGAAGTTCTCTTCGTGAATAAGAAAGAATAACACCACTTTACGAATACAACAAATAATATCCCTCACCGTAAAAAGACCTTTGGATATCAAAGTAGTGAAGTACCGAATACACTTCTTCTTTCTCTCTATAGATTTTTCTCTCTATAGCTTCTCTCTATAATTTCTCTCAGAGTTTCAAATTGAATTCGTAAGAAAATAATGAAGGAATGAGCTTTATTTATAGGAAAATAGAATGCATAGTAATTAATCCATGAAGCGGTCCAGATTGATTTACTTTAATCGGCGGTCCATATTTAAAGCAAAATCTTTTAAATAAAATATCATATATTCTATTTATATAAAAACATTTTACTATGCAAACACTATGCAACACTATGCAAAACACTACGCAAAACACTATGCAACACTATGCATAATAAAATATAATATATTCTATTTATAGAATAACTTTAATAAAGTATACATTTTATATAAAAGATGTTTCATTTTATTACGTTAATAATACTGAATAAAACAAAACGTCATTATCGCTTATAATAATTCATATTATTAATCGAAAATAATGGAATCAAACCGAGTGACTTCTCACATAAGCATCAATAATCAATACACCGTGCTCTTGCTACTATGCAACCAATACGACATCGTTTTTTTACTACCGAGTAGTTCAACAAAGATCAATGGTAAAACTTCCGCCGTTATTTCAATAAAATATTTTTGTCATTTTCTCAATCCGACAATAATTACATTGTGGGGTCCACCAATGATTGAGTTGTCATTTAATATTCCTCGCTAAACCGAATATTCCCACCAATCGAATATAATATAACCACTTGCATACTTTGCAAAATTTATAAATACTACCCACAACTATAATATTTATCTCAAATTCACACCATAATATTAAAAATTATTTCGACAAAATTTAAATCTTTATTGATAAAATCTGGGGTCTCACAACAAGATATAAGGATATTATGTGATATATTGATTTCCTTAATTAACCCTTGTTTTATGGCGAAAGATTTGAGAATGTCGATCGAGAATATTAACAATGGAAATGAGATGTGGAGACGCTGTACTCACCAACGAGGAGAAGCAACACAGCAAGTGGCAATGTTCCTCCCGTGAACAACACCACCGAGCGAGATGATGAACGAGGGGATGTTTAGAAGCTTTTTGCGATTCATGCAAAATCGACGAGGGAGACTTCGTGTTCAATATCTGAGGAGAAATGATAGCAATTCACGGTTTATCCATGCCAAGCGGTTCAAAGAGTTGGGACCACGAATTTAAGGAAAGCCGGATCCGATCATGGCGGAAACATGGGTCAAGCAAATTACCAAGATATTCGATGTCTTGGGATGCACGGAGGAACGAAGGTTCCATTAGCCACCTTTATGTTCCGTGGCGAGCGAGCGGCATTACTACTCGGTGGGAGTCTCGTGAAGTGTACCCATCCACCAAGATTTCAAAGATGTCTTGGGGAGCGTTTGAGAAACTATTTAATGACAAATACTTTCCCGAAAGTGTTCATCGTATGAAGGAAGTGGAGTTCATCGATTAGAACAAAAACAACATGGCGGTGTCTCAATGACGAGGCAAAAGTTTGCGAGTTATCCGAGTTCAGATCTCATTTGGTGGAGAATGATGAGGAACGATGACGCGGATGTTTCGAGAAGTTTGAAACCCGGCATCGACAATATCTCATTTCTCATAAATTTTCTCTATTGGGAGATGTTGTTAATGAGGCTCAATTGTTAGGCGAGATAACGAGTATGTTCAACCGAGGACCATAACCGTGGATCGTATTTAGAGATAGAGATAAGTATCAATGTAATAATGATAACCAAATGAGAAAGAAAGCAGACGGACAAAATGGTAACCACTGCGGTGGTAATCATAGCCATGAAAATAGAATAAGCGAGTCGGGAGGAGATTTTAAAAAGAGGAGATTTAACAAACCATTATGAAGATGATAAAGTCAAGAATTAATTTACTAGGAATTATTAACAACAACCGGTTCTAAAGGAGGAGAATTACCAACCCATTATATGCTACAAATGCGAAAAAGAGGATATATCAGTCAAAGCCCACAACAATGCTCAAGGTATGCTATAATTGTGGAAAGGAAGATTTCAATACATATCGCCGAGAGATCAGACGCAGAAGAAAACTATTCATAAATAAACCTTTATTCGAAATAAAAGGTTTATTTGGCTTATCAGAAAAAGAATCGATCTTTCCTTAAATAAAGGAGTTTATTTAGATATGAAATAAGATTTCATATTATTCAAAATAAAGGAGTTTATTTGTGAATAGGAAAAAGATAATCCGTGTTTCCTTTAATAAATTTTTTTACATGGAATGGATTCCATAATTAATTAAAATAAAGGAGTTTATTTTGATTAAAGATTTTGATTAAAATAAAATAGTTTATTTTATTCAAAATTGGATAAATTAAAATAAAATAGTTTTATTTTGATTTAAATTTGGATTAAAATAAAGGAGTTTATTTTGATTCAAAAATAAATTTTATACTAACTAAATTTGCCCATTAAATGATATCAATATATATATTAAATGTTTATTATTCATAAGATGAATGTTATTTATTGATACATATGATGATGTGTATGATAATAAATGAGATTGATTATGGACTATTGACCAATGTGATTGGATTTTATTTTAGTTGGATGTACGTGAATGTATGGGTTTTATTAAATGGGGTTTCACAGACTCCTCGTCTTCTCTAATTTTTCTCGAATGTAAATTCTATCTCCCTCCCATGCACTTCCCTCGATCACGATCAAGGTTTCTATTTATTTTAAATAGTTTTGTAATAGGAATAGTTAGAATTAATTTTGAAAAATTGGAGATCAAGGAGCAAGGAGGGCTTGAAGACCCGTTTGTAATGGAATACGGTTTAAATGTAATAGTTATATTTAAATATTATTTCTTGCACCCCTAGGGCTTGACCTTTTTGGTTCACTTGGTGGCTCTAGTGAACCAAACTAGAATAAAAGTCCATAATCAATTCGGGTAGAATATAGTATTCTATATGTGCATGCTTATACTATATATATTATATATTATGTAAACATGCTTCGCATGTTCATTAATACGACGCGTATTTTATATATATATAATAAATGCGCTTAAACAAGATGAGACAAATTAATAACAAACCCCTCAATTTTTATATTAAGTCCTAAGCGCTCAAAGATATTTGGAATATGAACGTCGCTTTCTAGCATGATAAAATTAATAGAGTATTAAATATTTAATATAAGTTTGTTGTGTCACCACAAGGCAAATATTAAGTATTTAAGATGTTAATTTATCACATTTGATGCTTATAAAGAAAATTGAACAATATTGTTTTGTTGTTTCACCACAAGGATGATATTTTCTTTTTGAATATATATGGAGTGCTAGGTCGGACTTAACTTGGATAATTTTGATTTGGATGTGCCACCACTGATCAAAATAATCTAAGAGGTAAAAGAAAAGGAGTTTCATAGTTGATGTAATTGATAAAAGTTGTCTACCTATTTATTTATATATAGTTTGTTGTGTCACCACAAGGCTATATACATTTGAAATGGGATCCTTATTCTCACTAGCAAATCTTTAATTAGATTTTGCCGAACTATATAAGTGAGGTAATATAGTTTGAAGAAAATAGTGGGAGATACCAATTTAAAACAAGACCTAATTTATTTTGGTAATTAATAAAAGAATGTATGTTAAAATATTATTAATTACAAATTCATTTACGTAATTTTACAATGTCTATAAATTACTATCATCATGAAGCATATTAGATGTTAAATTAACTGCATCGAATTAAACGGATTGGTTAAGGAATTTGAGAATAGTTCTCATGGTGAAAAGTTATCTTATGTCCTTAATACGCCTATCCTCGCAATGGTTGCGCATAATGCCTCTGAGGAAGACATTGCTACTTTTAAAAGTGGCAAGATGATGCACGATTGGCTCAATGCATCATGCTCGCATCTACGAAAGTAACGAGCTTCAGCCACAAGATGAAACTATGGATGCTTTACTATATTCCCGCACATCAAGTAGTTGATGGTGAGGAAAGTAGGATCGATAGATATCGATATCTAAAGAGCTCTTCCAATCTAGAATGATCAAGGCACTACAAGAGATATATTACGTCCTAATGATAATCAATTTGATTGATCAATTAGACAACGAAGTTTTGTCATGGATGGAGAGTTGAGCCAAGATTTGATCTTGCACTCACTCCCGGACTCCTTTCACAATTGTTGTGAATCTTTCATATGAACAAGCTAGATATCAGCCTCGCTGATTTGCTTAACATGTTGAAAATGTTGAGTCAATTTCCACCGAGAAAGACCAAGTCTTACTAGTAGGGGCCAAAGGACTTTTTGAAAAGAAGAACGATTCAAAGAAGGTATATAGAAAGGAAAAAATAAAGGATAATAAGAACAAAACTGATACGGATAGCAAAGGAGCTTGCTTCCACTGCAATAAGCCTGGACACTGGAAAGAAACTACAAGAAGCATCTTGCAGAGGCTAACCAAAAGAAGCTTAGTGAAGTTTCGGTTACAAATACAAATTTGTTCATGATTTAAAATAAATGTTTCTTTAAGTTAAGGTTCTACTTGGATATTGGATACCGACTTTGGTTATCATAAATATAGATTTATGAAGGGACCAAGCAGAAGTAGAAAGTTAAACAAAGATAAGTAATCCTATGTGTGGAAAATGAAGCAAAGGGCTCAATTGTTAACAGGGCTCAATTGTTAGAAGCGAGATAACGAGTATATTCAACCGAGGACCATAACTGAGGATCGTATCAGTAGATAAAGCGGTCAGCGTAATAATGATAACCAACGGAGAAAGAAACAGACGGACAAAAATGGTAACCACTCGGTGGTAATCATGGCCATGAAAATAGAAGAAGTTGAGTCGAGGAGGAGATTTTAAAAGAGGAGATTTAACAACGACCATGTGAAGAGGCAAAGTGCCGACAAAGAATCGGTTCTAAGGGAGAAGAAACGACCACCCCATTATATGCTACAAATGCGAAAAAGAGGGATATATCATTCCAAGCGCCCACAACAGTTCAAGGTATGCTATAATTGTGGAAAGGAAGGACATATCGCTTTCGAGATTAGACGCAGAAGCGAAACCTAGTTCAATGGGGACGGTGACTCAAAAGATCGTTCCGTAAAAGTCAAAGTCAACAGTTGCCCGGAAGAGCGTTTGTTGTGATTGGTCAAAATGCGAGAACCCAAACGAGGTGATCACGGGTAAGTTTATTTATAAATTCTTGCGAAGTTTATACCTTACTTGATACCGGTGGCATACCCATTCATTTATCTCTCTCCCGCATGTGCTCAACGCTTAAACTTGACTCGGAGAAATTAGACTTTGACCTATCTCGTGGAAACTCCGTTAGAGAAACTTTCATCACATCCACTCGTTTATAAATCTTGTTTGATTCAAGTTGGCACCATCACCTTACCGTGACCTTATCTCTTTAAAGATACTTCATTGAAGACCCCAAATTATTATTAATGAAATTTAATTTTCTATTTATTATTTTGAAATAGTAAGGGTTGATTTGATTAATGTGGATAGTTAGGGGTAAAATACGCAAATATTTCAAAATAAGTAAGTGGTTATAAAATATTCATTGTTGTTGGGAATATTCGTTTGGTCGTGGAATATTCTCATCTTTTCGGGGAATATTAAATGACGATGGCGTTAAAGATTTTGTGGGCCCCATGAAAGTTTATTGGATGAAGAAAACGACAAATATAAGTGGTTTAAAAATAATTGTAGTAGTTATTTATCAAGTAATAATCGTTAAAATACTCGGTGGTTAAAACACACGAAGACACCAGTATTGCACCAATTATTGATTCTTACGTAAGAAGGCACTACTTAATAATGGTTACAAGAATTCTTTCGCTCAAGATTTTATTGATTCAATAATTCACGCATTGATATTTTATATTATTATTGTTTCAATAAATTATCATTACACAGTATTTTCCATTATCTGAGCAATAATTCATATTATCTCAATAATATTATTGGATAACATTATTGGCAATGTCTAGAAAGTTACATTTAAGGAGAGGTTTGGTCACCTAATCATGCTGGCAAGAAGTGAGAAATCTTTATTGGAAAGCCCCTCTTTCCTCGAACCGCTGGTTGTCAATATTGTGATTCAGTAATATTATTTGTGAATAATTAATTATTGATTCATATGATGAGAAAATATTGATTTTATGTGGATATAGATGGAGAAAAATTTTAATGTGACAATTGTTGAAAATTGAAATTTTATCTTTTTCTCGATAAGATAATTCATTTAAATGTATTATTATATTTTAATAATATAATAATGGTGATATTTTACAACGAATGTGGGATATATGAGTATACGAGGAGGAAGAGTATTTTTGTTGCAATAAATGTTTAAAACATGTTAAACATGTCGGTGGACCCTATTTATTGATTGAAATTTGATTATACTTTTGTAAAATCGCTTCTGTTTGTGGATTTCGGTCAATTTCGCTTGGAATTTAGAAAAACTTTCTTCTCGCAAAGTTGTAGAGAATTGAATTTCCTATAAAAAATTGCAAGATTCTAATTTTCTCGATAAAATGGCTATTTATTATGAATTATTGAAGTTCAAGTCTCAAATAATTAATTTTGGAAGTTTAAAATATTTTTAATTACAAAAAACGTTTTTTACATTGTTGGGACTCATTTAACATGTGTTAGGATTGTTGATTTCATATGCTAAGTGTGTGCGTAGAGAATTTGTAATATATATAATATTATTATATTAAATTTTTCGCTTTTGGTGTTTCAAGCAATTTCTTATAAATAGGGTGCTTAGGTTAGAATTGAAAATCACACCGTAAGGCGAAGTTTTCTCTCTATATTATTATCGGTATATTCTTGTGAGTATTTTGAGTATACTTTGAGTATTGCTATACGGGCAAGTTCAAGTCATAACCTATATCAGGTGTTCAATTAGAAATCTTATCTTTCAAGTAAGGGATATTATTTTTTCGTAATGATATTATTTCTTCAATATCATTATGTTGAAATATTGATCCAAGTTTTTATCAATTTTGATACTTTTGGTGTCTGAGTTACTTATTCACGATAATTTACACTATTCACGATATCTGACATTTATTCACGAATCTTTACTTTATTCATCGATAAATGAAATTTTTTCTTTTCGTCCAAAATATCTATTCGGATACTAGCTTTGATTGTATCCATGTTTTGATCATTCTTGAATTTTACACCACTATGATTATTTTTGAGGTATTTTGGACATGGATAAAACAAAGTACGAATCCTTAATCCTTAATCCTTGTCATTTTGTTTCAATTGGATTCGTTTCTTTTAAAAATATTTTCATCATCCTCGATCTTAAATGATGATATTATTGAATATCTTTGGCTTGTAGTGCAAAGATGAATGATTTCGATGAATATCTTTGGCCCGTAGTCAAAGATGAGCAGTGTTTAGATGAACATGACTAAATCGATGAATATCTTTGGCTTCAGAGTGCAAAGATGAATATTTGATTCCAGATATATATTGATTGATGTTACGGGGATAAAAGATGAGCGATGAACTTTTAAATTCATACATAGAAGATAGTAGTTTGCATTCTCTACTTAACTCTTCTAATGAATTATTATTTCCGCCATGAATATTGGTTTAAAATTTGTTGTCTATTATATTCTATTAGATTTTTTTTCTCATTGAAGACTAACGATAATTTGTTGTATATTATCTTAGTCATAATATTCTTTCTTGGGCTAGTTGAGCTCACCCTTTTTCCTTTTTGTTCCATTTTTCTTCTCGAGGAGGCGAGAATATAATGAAGATGCAGAGTCGAGGTATGGAATGAAAGTTCTAGAGAGAGTTGTTTAGTAGTCCTCACCATTTTTGTAAAATAATGTATCAATAAATGTGATGAGTATTTATTTGAGTATAGATATTGTCAGTAAGATAATATTTGTATTCAAACTCACAGCTTTTCTTGTTGTTGTAATAATAAAGTTGTAGTTGTTTCTGTACCATGTATTGACAACTCAGAATGGGTGATGTATACCTATTTTGGGGGCGTCACAACTCGTACTTTTTCTATCAATTTGACACCCTGCATAGTCAGCATCTGAAGAGCCAATTAGTTCAAAATGATTGAAAATTGGATAAAACAACCCTAAATTTATTGTACCACTTAAATATTTCAATATCTTTTAACAGCATTTAAGTGTGATTCTTTCGGTTTAGCTTGAAACCTTGCACATAGACAAACACTATACATTATATTGGGTCTAGAAGCGGTTAAATATAGTAAACATCCAATCATACCTCGATATTTTGTTATATCTACATCAATACATTTCTCATCAGTGGTGAGTTTTATTTATGTGCTCATTGGTGTACCTTTCGAGTTTGATCCTTCAAAGCCAAATCTTTTGAGTAGTTCTTTTGTGTATTTGGTTTGATGTATATAAATTCCGTCCTTTGTTTGCTTGATTTGTAGTCCCAAGAAGTAATTAAGCTCTCCCATTAAGCTCATGTCAAATTCTTTGTGTATGCACTTAGAAAACCAATCACAAAGAAAATCATTACACTACTAGAAATTCGACATACAACAACGAGTTATAATAACGGTCGATACGGAACCGTCGCTATAGAATATATATAGCGACGGCCGGCACGAAATCATCGCTATTGAGTATATACAGCGACGATCGGCACAGAACCGTCGGTACAGGTGTCTTTTAAAAAAAACCCTCTCATCTTCCTCCAAATCATTTCAATATTTCAGTCCAATTTTTCCCCCCAAATTATCGTCTTCCTCTCAAGTCATCTCCCTCCTTTCTAACACTTTCTCAGATCTCGTTTATGAGATACCTACTAAATCGTTTATGATCTGAAAGCCCCAGATCTCGTTTTTAGCTATTATTTATTGCGATTCGAGCTGCAATGGCAGCAACTCGAGCTTTGGTCGTTTTGGTGTTTTTGGCTATTGAATGTGCAATGGCGGTGATGTATTCTTCGAGGCTGATTCATCGGTATTCTGATGAAGTGAAGGCGTTTAGAGTTTCGAGGAGTAAAGGAGGAGGAGATTGGCCGGAGAAGAGAAGCTTAGAGTACTATCGGATGCTTATTAGCAGCGATGTTCAGAGGCAGAAGATGAAACTTGGTCCACAGTCGGTGTTTCTCTTTTCTTCCGAGGGCGGTCAAACTATGTCGCTTGGAAACGACTTCGGATGGTGTACTTTTACTCTCTCTTCCTCTCCGATTGACAATTTGTTTGCTGTATTTATTTAAATTTTTACCATAATAGTTTAGTAGTAGTATTTTTAGTTTGTATAGATTTAGACTTCTGTTTTTGAAAAAAAAAAAGTGAGACTGTAATTTGTCAAGCAGCATTGTGGCGAGGGGTATTCATAGTAGCAAAAAGAAGGCAACCGAAATGCAACTCCTCTAATCTAGGTCATTAATTAGATGTTTTGACTGTTGCTTGTCTAATCTAGGTGATGAAGAGTATAAAATTGGGGTTATGAAATTTATAGTTTCTTCCATTTTAGTGATTAATAATGGGTAAGTGGTGGCAAGTTTTTTAAGTGCTATAACTGCTTGAAATTTTCGTGTTTAATCAGAAAAAAAACACAATCTTTGGAGTGAAGGGAGTTCTAGAATTGGTATACTAGAATGAGGATTTGGTATACTACATTTTAATTATGTTTGCGCAATTTCAGTAATTGGTGGACTCATGGACTTGAATTAGTTGAAGTCAAATTGGAAATTTGGAGGCAAAGTGCTAATATGTTTTGCTCTCCTACTTGTTGATGTCATGTGAGAACATTTAAACCTTAGAATTCAATAGTTTTAAAAAAGTATTGGAGAGTTGGTCAAGCAGGTCCTTATTGCCATTCTGCTGTTGAGTTGCTCATTTTTTTTCCAGAAAATTCGCTATAATGTGTTCCTTAAGGTCTTACCATTTATTTTTAGCGGTTATGTTGACCAATAGATAATTACACTCTGCTCAAACTTGTGAATAAATAGTCTGCTCTTATTGTTTCTGCAATTCCTTAGTTAAGTATAGTTATTTTCCTTCCACATGGTTCTTGGGGAGGTTATGTTTTTTAATTTTTTCCCCCCAAATAGTTTTTTAGTTATGTGTGTTTTGCAAACTAAAAGAATTATGCGATGGTTAGCCTCCTGTATTAATATTTTTTCTTGCATATTTGCCAAGTCCCAAAATCATATGAAAAAAGGAGGTAACCGTTGGATTGAAATAGTGGAAGCCATTGGAATCAAGTACTATGTTTTTTAAGTTATGGATTACCACAATTGTTTCCTACTCTCCTTATCCCTCACCCCATGCCACCCTTTACCCAAATTTGAAAGCAATTTTGAACTTTAACCCTTATCCCTCACTTCTGAACTTTACAAGAACAGATACATTTTGTTTACAAATTAAAAATGTAGTTAATTCTTTTGTGCATCAAACTCTTCATCTTTTCCATATCATGTAGCTATGGTAACATAGAGTAGTACATTTCTTCAATCATATTAACTTAGTTTGTGGAAAATTATTGTATTGTATTTACTTGTTTCTTCTTTCTGTAGCGGCCGAACTGGCATTCACCTGCATAATAAAATCATAATGGTTTTAGTTGTCAGACATTAGGTTAATGTTATTCTTTTTTTTGCAGCTCTGATGCTTCATGAGCAAGCAGCTGCTGCACTTTCCCCTGTGCTAACTACTTCTTTAGCACCACAATTTCCAACCTCAGTTCTTATTCAGGAGCTGCGAGATGATTTTAAGCCTTTGTTGCACATAAACAAAACTCCCCAGGTGAGATTCTTGGGGTATAGACCTTTACAACATCAGTTTGACATAACTCTTTCACAAAATCTTGTTTTAATAGGGGAGAGGGGAAGGTAGTGCATTTTCCTCATATATTACACTTACTTTACTATGAAAAGCTATTTTTGAATTTGATTTTGGTAAAATGTGATTTATCTTGTGTTGAAGAATTTCAGTTGATATCTCTTTGATTCTTTCCTGTTGAAAGGCAGTTTTGGACGTGAAGCATATGGAAACTGGGTTCTCAACACATGAAGAGAATGACCCTGTTGATTCTGAAAAATATCTTCAGGAATTTCAACGCCAATTGCTGCACTGGCGAGGTTTATGGTATTTGTAAGCTTAATCAAACTTAAGCTCTATATACGTAAAAGCTTCACATCCAATCTTTTTCACAATTTTCTTCCACAATGATTGTTTTTGTGCTGTTGTTCACAGATCACCATCCTTATCTTCAACTAAGCAGTCCCTTGCAAGTAAAACAAAGACGCTTATGGGTGTGGAACCTTGTGATGTGGTTACCTTTGCTAAGATAACTTTGTCAGCCTCTAAACACGCAGTCTCATTAGCCGAGGACCATAAATCATTTGAAGCTGATCTTGATGAATCCCTTTCCCCAAGGCAGTTCCCTCCCCTTTTATTCTCTTCTTGTTTCATTTGTTTGTTTTTTTTGGGGTTGGGGGGATGACATAGGCAGTTTTCTTTTGACTATGTTTTTCCCTAATTATTTTCATATTCCCGGAAATGTTTTTTAGAGATTGATATTTTAAAATATTTGTTTAGTTTGGGATCTACAACTCCAGTTGAGCAAAAGAGAATTGTAAGGTCAACACGCCTGTTGGAGAGACGATCTAAAAAGAGGAGGGTGCCAAAACAAAAGGTTTTAGTTCAAGAGACTAGCAGTTCTAAAAGAGCAGAGTTACAAAGAAGTAAAAGTAAGGCATCTGATCCGGATGATCCTCTTCAATTATTCTCGTGGGTTCCAGAAATAAAACAACTATTGACTGCCAAGGAAGAATCTGAATTGATTGTTCACATCCAGGTATGTATGTTCTCATGTCTTCAAATGCAGGCTATTTAGATTGCAAGATGCTCTAATTGTAGTTTGCATTTTATGATGTAACAGGAGTTGATTAGATTAGAGGAAGTGACCTTCTTTCTGGTTGCTTGTCTAATGAGAGGAGTTGCATTAATGACCTAGGTAATCTGTTGCTTGTCTAATGAGATGTTTTGACTAATTACATTCATATATATCTCTCTGTGTATATATTCGCACACTAAAGTATAAATATTAGCTAATTCAAATACTTAATGATGTTGTCGTGGGATTGGTAATATAATTATTTTCCTAACATTGTAATATCTGTGATCATTCTCTTAGAAGCTATTATCATCCACAAAGTTCTGGGCCTGTTAAATTGTCAAGTCAATTAAAAGTAAATTGTGTAGATGTATCTGCACTAATTATTTTCCTATCAGTTAAAACATTGACTCATTAATTCGAAGTCGGTGTCAGTGGGGCAAATGTGGCTGATTTGCTAATTCTTCACCACCGATTTCCTTTGTCACTTCTCTATTTAATCCTTTTTTCGATCTTGTATGATCGCGGTTTTTTTGTAGTATATTTGAATTTTAACTCGTTGAACTATGCAGCAAGATCATCGAAAAAAGGTGATGCTTTATCTCTCTTTTGGACTCTATTTTTTCGAACAAGAAATCTTTCCGGTGTTTAAATTAAGTTTTCGTTTTTTTGATGAACCGAATTATCTGTTGATTTATTTTTATTTATTTATTATTTTTTTTTGGGGGATTTGGGGGTTGTGCGTGGGAGGGTGTTTACTGTTTAGCAACACTTGTTTAATTTGGCTAGTTTCTGAAACGTGAACTGACCAACATAAAAGTAATTTGTCATACTTATGGTTTGCATGGGTATTTTATGCAAACCATAACTTTTCATATAGTTTATGGCATTGTTTCGTTCTAGGTTTCTTGAAGGAACTGAAATTTATATTTAGTATATTTTTTTGGAATAAAATGCAGGTGGAAGTTACATGTTTCCTGTATGTGTGTGTGTGTATATATATATATATATATATATATAAAGAGTTGATTAATGACTTTAAATGGTTAGGGTGCAGTATGAGTTGCGAGTAACTTTATTGAGGCAGCCTTAAATTTTTTTGTTCCTGGATGAATGCTTCTGAAAAATTCTCCATTTCTAGGACCTCTATTAGTTTGCTTTCCTTATATCTCATCAGTTTACAAGTTGTCACCTATGTGTAGATTAACTTAAAAAAGGAAATTTTAAGTATCAGCTTTGAAAATTAAGGAAACAATTTGAAAAGTTTACTTTTTTTCTCTTTTCATTTATTTTTTTGCTCTTTCGAAATAGTATATCATGGAAAGGAGTGATTTCCCTCCCCCCTTCCCCTGACCTTCCCCCTCCTTTTGGGATCATATGAATGTTACATTCTTTAGTATGTGATCATTTAACTTTTATATTGTTGTTGTATAAGTTGAGCTGAGTTAATGTTTAACTGGCCAATTTAATATTTCATGGTAAACATTCATTACTTTTCTGTTTGATAAATTCTGTACGGTATTTCTACTTACGACAGTAGACTTTTGGTGATCTGGAAATATTTTGCAGTGTTTCAAACTAAAGAGGTTTATGTACATGCTTTATATCATGTATAGGATTTTGTACATACATGTTCAACATTGAATTGAAATCTGATTGAATCATTTTTCTACATGCAGGTTACACTACACCTGGATCGATATAGGGATGCCAAGTGTTTCTTTCCTTGCTGCACTAGATTCTGGAAGTGATCGACTTTGGGTTCCTTGTGATTGCTTACAATGTGTTCCGCTATCTGCCAGTTACTATAGCATTCTGGTATGGGAGCCTTTCCTAATTCAGTATATTATAATTGTCATTTGTGCTTGTATAAATGTTTCCTCTAGTGTTCCTGTTCCATTTTATGATTTCTTACTTTATATGTGGCAAATAGATTTGTCCATTTGTCATTATTTTATGACCATGTGTTCATTTCATTACTTTGTAACCATATGCTTACTGTTAACCCAGGTTGGAATCTACTTGCCTTGCTATGACATCTTCTGCAACTACTTGGAAGAATTCACAGCCAACCATATAGTATTTGGTTTACTCTCTTTATGTTTAATTTATTGTATACATGTATAATTTGTATTGCTAGCATATAATTTCTTATGAAGATGTCTCTGCATAATATAAAGTAGGGACTTGATTAATTTTCTGATTTTAGCCAAGCTATGTTATTCACGTGGTTTGTTGAGGAAGATTATTGCTTTTTTATTAGCATATTTTATTCAACATTTTGCTTGGTGCTTATCTGCATCTTGATAATATTTAATCCAGTTTTTTTCATTACAGTGCAAAATTACTGTGCACTCTGGACAGGCCTTGGGGATCAGCTTGCTCGTGATGTACCTTTCTCTGCAATCTGCTGGGGGACCCTGGAGCCGATGGACAACATGTTGATTTTAGAGCCACAAATGTTGGCTTGGATGTCAATTACCCTTGGGTCACCTTTTACATTTGCCACTACACTCGAGCAGGAGTACAAGATGTATATAATGTTGTAATGTGAATGAGGAGATGAATTATTCAACTTATTATATTGTAATGTTGTAATGTGAATGATTTTAAATGATGTATATAATATTTTTTATATTTTATTTTGCATTGTATTTGTGTTTGTTGAAGAAATGTGCATTATTAAATTTTTTTTTTAAATATGAAAAGGCTATAGCGACGGTCATCGACCGTAGCTATAGTGTTCTATAAAACACATCCCTATAGCGACGGTCACCGAGCGTCGCTATAGACATCTATAGCTATGGTCATGACCGTAGCAATAACTCTCAGCGATTATTAGTAAAGAGCAAATACATGATTTTGTCACGACTATAGCTAGTGGTCGGTGATCGTCATTATATAGCCAAAAAAGACCGTCGCTATAGCTTTTACCGAGCGGGTTCTATGGCGACGATTATGACGATCGTCGCTAAAACGTAGTGTTAGTAGCACCAAATATTATATCATCTACATATATTTGAACAATAATAATATCGACATTTTTATGCTTAATAAACAATGTAGAATCTATCTTACCTCTAACAAACCCATTTGATAAGAGATACTTATTCAATCTTTCGCATCTAAGCTCTTGGAGCTTGTTTCAAGCTATAAAGAGCTTTCTTTAGCTTGTACACATGATTAGGATACTTTTTCGTGTTCAAATCTGTGAGGTCGTTTGACGACACTTCTTCATTGATGTATCCATTAAGGAACGACTTTTTATATCCATTTGATGAAGTTTGAACTTTTTGTAAGACGCAAAAGCTAATGTAATTCTAATTGATTCCAAATTTTTGCTCATCGGTGCATAAGTTTTTTCATAGTTCATCCCCTCCTCGCCGATTGTATCCTCGAGCTACCAATCTAGCTTTGTTACGAATGATTGTCTTGCGTGCTCATTAAGTTTGTTCTTGAAAACCCATTCCGCATTCAATGATGGAAACATCTTTTCGAGGAGACATAAGTTCCCATACTTGGCACCTCTCAAATTGTTGAAGTTCTTCTTGCATCGCCAATAGCGATTCTCATCAATTATAGCATCCTTTGCATTCTTTGGTTCAACCTGTGACAAAAATGCAGAGAATGCACAGTGATTTTGTAAACCTCTCCGTGTGGTTATACCTTTATTGATATCTCCAATTATATTTTCTAGAGGATGATTCTTGATGTATCTAGCTGTTCTTGGAATTTGGATATTATACATAACTTCCTCTTGATCATTAGACTCATTGTCAGTATCCTGCAAATCTTCAGGTTCATGTTCATGCTGATCATTCATTTTAGGTTGCTGAATTTGTTCATTTGGACTCCTGTTTTGTTCATTTCGGTTTGCTGAAATGTTGACTATCTCCAAATTACCTGCATCATCTTCACTTTCTTTTGGAAGATCATTGTTAGTCTCATTGAAAGTAATATGAACAGATTCTTCTACACATGACTTTTTAATATTGAAGATGCGATAGGCCTTACTATTTTGAGAATAACCAATAAATATTCCTTCATATGACTTAGCATCAAATTTTCCCAAATTGTCACTTGTATTTAGAATGAAGCATTTAGAACCAAATATTTTGAAATAACTTATGTTGGGAATTTTATTATTTAAAAGCTCATATGGTGTTTTCAAAATAATAGGACGAATGAGTACTCTATTTAAAACATAACACGATGTACTTATATTTCGCCCAAAATTTCTTTCGAAGCTTACTTTCTTGTATTAGAGTTCTATTTGTCTCTTGAGAGTCCTATTCTTCCTTTCCATCACCCCATTTTGTTGAGGAGTCCTGGTCTTTGAGAATTCATGGCTAATACCTCTTTGATCACAAAAGGTTATAAAATCTTTTGAAACTCAAAGGCTATGGTCACTTCTAATTCTAATGAGTTTGAAACTATACTTTGTCTCAACTTTTCTTATTAATCTTTCAAACTCTTTAAATGCTTCATCCTTAGTTCTCAAGAATAATACCCAAGTATATCTAGAGAAATCATCTACTATTACAAAAGCATAAAACTTACCATTTATACTAGAATGTCTTTCTGGTCCAAATAGATCAAGATGAAGTAGTTGTAAAGGAGAAGAAGTTGATACCATGTTCTTTGCCGTAAATGATGTTCTTACTTGTTTTCCAAGTTGACATGGAACACAAATTCTGTTCTTTTCATATTTGATTTTTGGCAACCCTTTAACAAGATTCTTTGAGGATAATTTCTTGATTAAGTCTATGTGAACATGTCCCATCCTCTTGTGCCACAAATTAGCCTCATCTTGTACAGATGCTAGACATAATTCTTCATCCTGTTGCTCAAAGTTAATAGTATATATATTTCCTTCTCTTTGTGCAACTAAAGTGATATTGTTAGTACCATGAGAAATAGTGCATTTTTTCTTTATCAAAACTAACTTGATGACCATTATCCATTAATTGACTAATACTAATGAGATTAAATTCAAGTCCGTTAACAAGGTGAACATTATTTATACTTACCTTGCCATTTCCAATTTTACCTTTTCCGTTGATTTTGCAAGTTCGATTATCTCCAAACGTGACCGTTCCATTCTTTTTCTTGATGTCTAGTTCCATGAACTTTGATTTATCACCTGTCATGTGACGAGAACATCCGCTATCAAGAATCCATTTTTGAGATGAAACTCTTGCTTTTAAACATACCACAAGAAAAGATAGTTCATCTTTTTGGTACCCATATCTTTTTGGGTCCATTTGTGTTAGTAGCAAGTAAGTCACTCTTTTTAATCCATACATTTTTAACCTTATTTCGCTTCTTAAAGCAATTTATATCTAAATGGCCTTTGATATCACAATGTTTGCAAGTTGTGAAAGGAGAGCAATAATTTAAGCTAAAACATGATTTTGAGTTTTAACATTTTCATATTACTCTTTTTATGCATAGAATTAAAACCAATTCCTTGTCTTTCAAAACTTGGTCTTTGTTTTCCTAATATGACATTTAGATTTTCTTCACCTTGAACAAATCTAGCAAGAGATGATTTAAAATAGGAGATGTTTTTGAAATTCATAGGACATGTTTTAATAGAGATTTATCACTAAATGCATCAATACACATATCTCTCATTTTTAACTCATTAGTCAATTTTGGACTTCATTATTTAAGAATTTCACCTTATTTAAAAGTATTTTATTAAAGTTGTCTAAATAACCAATCTTTTCAATCAAAACCTTTCTTCTTCGACATGTGGATTCCTTTTCAATTTCTTTCTTTTCATCTATTAGTGAATCTACTTCATCCATTAATGTATTAACTAATCCTTTTAAGCTCAGATTCTTTTCTCTTAACTTTTATTTTCTTGTTCTATAGAATTTAGTTTATTAGGAAATACCGATTCGATTCACCTTCAATTCCCATTTAAACATACTTGTGCTTATCTCATCTTTAGCATCGATCTCCACTTCGGATTCTTCATCACTCCAAGTAATAAAGGCTTTGTTCTTCTTGTTGTCTTTGTAGTTGGTCTTCCCTTTATTCTTTAGTTGAAAACAATCTTTCTTGAAGTGGCTGGGACGCCCACATTCAAGACGTCTCTTCATTTTGCTTTCCTTTGAATTTATTTGAATCAAGGTATTTCTCCTTTTGTTTTTCCTTTGTAAGAATCAGAAAACCCCAACTTTTTGAATAAAGATGAATTTTCTATAAATATTATTTTGAATATTATGGAGTGAAATTGATATAATAGTTGTGGGTAATATTTATAAATTTTACAAAAGACGCAAGTTGTTATATAATATTCGATTGGTCGGAGAATATTTATTTTAACAGGAATATTAGTACAACGGCACAATCATTGGTGGACCTCATTAACGGAATTATCATTTTGATCGAGAAAAACGATAAAAATATACTTTATGAAAATAATTGGCGGAAGTTTTACCGTTAATCTGTTGAAACACCTTGTTAAAAAGTACAAGAATACGCTGGTTGCATAAGAATAATACCAGATTAATTATTGATGCTTAAGTGATAAGTCACTCGCTTTTGTTGGTATTATTAATGTAATAATACGTAAAATCTTTTATATAAAACATAATACTTTTATAAAGTTATTCTATAAATAGAATATATTATATTCTATTACATAGTGTTGCATAGTGTCTCGCATAGTGTTTTGCATAGTAAAATTTTTTTATATAAAATGTAATACTTTTATAAAGCTATCTCGCTTTATTAGACAATAATTAGAATATATTATATTTTATTACGCATAGTGTTTCAGATATAAGGCCTGCATAAAGTATTTTTTCATAAGAAATTTTTTATAAAGTTATTCGTTTTATTAGATTATAAATAGAATATATTATATTTTATTTTGCTTTAAATATGGATCGTCCGATTAAAGTAAATCAATCTCAACTGCTCATGAGTTAGTTATTATGCATTCCATTTTTCTATAAATAGAAGCTCATTCATTCATTATTTTCTTTACGACTTCAATTTGAAACTCTAGAGAGATAAACTATGTAGAGAAAGAAGAAAGTATTCTGCTACTTCACTACTTATATATCCAAAGACTCTTCTTCTTAAGGTAGGAATATTATTTGTTGTACTCGTAAGGAGTGTTATTCTTTCTTATTCATGAAGAGAATCTGTTGTTATTCCAATTCTTATTATTCATTGGAATAACTCAGTATACGCTGATCACCCTATACTTGGTGACATTCTTCTATTATTCTGTTGGAACATCTTGTCGTCAAGGTGTTTTACAATTTGATTTGGTTCCGCTTTTATTATTATTCCGTTGGAACATCCTGCTCGTGTGTTTTACATGGGACTCGGTTCTGTTTTATTATTATTCTCGTTGGAACATCCTCGTCGTGTGTTTTACATCGGACTGGTTCAAATCTTTATTATTATTCATTTGAACATCCCGCTTGCAAATTTTGCCTCGACTCGTTCGTTATTATTATTCGTTGAAATAACTCGTTCATGCCAAGCACCGCATGCATGGTGATTTCTTTTGTTATTCCATTCTTTATTATACTCGGTTGGTTAAAGTTTTGACTTCTATACTCCATAAGATTAGTAGAATATCCTCGATATTCAAGGCTTCATCCAAAGATCTTTTCATGGAAATATTCTTCCGATCATTCTTGAATTTTACTCTACAAAACAAAGATCACGTCGACAATTTAGACGTTAATAATTCCCGGATAAATTAATTCTTGAAATTGTTTTATTGAATTCTTATATCATTGTCATCATCCTCATGTTTTTATATTTTTTGAAAGTCATCTCGTGTGACTCAGTAGTGTATAGATGGACTTGGTATAATTATGACCATGGATTATTGATTGTAATCCTTGGACCGTAATGTTACAAATGATGTGGTAAAAGTCCTCATTGGCCCGTAGTGCATTGATGGATGATTGTTGGTATGATCATGACCATTAATGAATACACAAATATTCTTCGCCCGTAGTGCATGGATAATTGTGGTCGTGATACTAAAGAATATCTTTGGCCATAAATGGGGGGTGATTCGATGATCCGGAATATTTATTGTCGAGTCTCAAATGATAATAAAGATGATGAAAACCTTTAAATCATAAAAGATAGTAGATTTTATTTTCTACTTGACTCTTTTAATGGATTGCTTGTTCCATCAGTAGTTAAATTTGATATCTATTATATTTTATCGGTTTAACATTGTTGGGGACTAATGATAATTTATTTTGTATTATCTTAGTCATAATATTTCTTATTGGGCTAGTTGAGCTCACCCTTTTTTTCCTTTGTTCTCTTCGTGAAATGAGAATATAAATTTGGGACTTAGTCAGGGAACGGAGTGATGGTCCAGAGGATAAGATTAGTAGTCCTCACTATTCGTGAAATAGTGTGATAATAATTGTAATGAGGACTTCTTTTGAGTTTGTATAATCTCTAGTAGATAATATTTGTATTCAAACTCACAGTTTATGTTTGTCGTATTGCATGTACCATACGGTTGTATTAGTATGTTGTATTTGAATTCTGTACCATGTATCTGACGACCCAAGATGGGTGATGTATACCTAATTTTGGGGGCGCCACAAGAACCCTTTTAGTTTCTCGACATCATTGCTATTTCTTCATCGGAGTTATCATCAAGTTCCTTTTCATTATCTATGAAGAAGCTAAGAGACTTTTTTCGAGGAGTTTCCTCCTCATCATCATATCTCTTTAATCGATGTTCATATTCTTCTAGTTCACCAAACAAGGTTAAAGTATCCATGGAAGAAAATAGTGTGAATCTTCAAGAGTAGTGATTTTAGAAGCAAACCTTTTGGGCATAGCCCTAAGCAACTTACGGTTGATCTCACTTTGAGGAATAGTCTTGTATAGCAATTTCAAGGAGTTTATAAGGACTAGAAATCTTGCTTGAGCTAGCTTGATGGTTTCATCTTTTTCAAGCTTGAACATTTCATAATCGTGCATAAGCATGCTTAGCTTGACTTCACGGACTTTTGAAGTACCTTCATGACTTACCACTAAAGTATCCCACATCTCTTTGGTAGTGTTGCATGTGGAGACTTTATCTATCTCGGATTGTACCATGCCGCTGAGAAGTGTGTTCATAGCCTTTGAATCATATGAGACCATGTAGATTTCGGTGGAATCCATTTCTAGCAGAATCTTTGGTGTCCCATCATCTCTTCGTGGAACAACTGGTTCGTTTTCCACAACCCACCATTCCCAAGGATCTCTTTTAAGATATATCCTCATTCGAAATTTTCAGAAGTTGTAATTTTTCGTACAAACAAAGAAAGGAGGTCTATCGTTGATTGACCTTCTTGATTGTTGTTTCGAATCGTGCCATGTCGTAATCTTTCCTTACAAGTCACCTTTAAGACCAAGATAAGTAGAGCCAAGCTTTGATACCAAATGAAATTTAACTAGCACACTTAGTAAGGGGGTTGAATAAGTGTAGGAGCAATCTATGGCCAACTTTTAAAAACTATTAATTTCAAAGCTACTAAAATGATTGAAATCTGGGCCATTGAATTAATATAGCCTTTTGAATAAAATACTTGATGTTAAAGAATTATCTAAATATAATGCAAGTAGTTAAATTAAGATAATTAATTAACTTATGTGATTTTAAAGTAAAACAAATAATAAAATCAACACTCAAGATTTTTACGTGGTTCAACTATTACCCCATGATAATAGCCTAGTCCACGCCCAATACCAAGTAGTATTGGAGACTCACTTTATTTATTTCTTTATAAATAAATATGATTATAAAATGTATTCAAAAATTAATTAACAATTAATTTTCATTGAGCTCTCTTGCTCCTCAGGCACCTATACACCCTTCAAGCACTTTTGCTTCCTCGAACTCGTTTGTTGTAAACTACTTTTCTAATCCACCAGATTAAAGCCTTTAGACTACACTTAGTCTAACAATAGAAAAATCAATACAATATAGAGGTCTCATGATCAATACAAGAATAATCAATTTAACAATTAAAGGCTCAACTATATGCAATGATCAATTAGCGAATAATAGATAAACAATTAATTTCTTAACGAATACCAAATTTCAAATAATACCAAAAATTAATTGCTTGGCTTCTCAATAGTTTGCACTTGACAAAATCAGATTGCTTTCGATAATAACAATAATAAGTGCAAGTAGTAATTTTCGTGAGTTAGTCGTTCATGTATGTTTGCGGCTTTTTATAATAAAATAAATTACCGCTGCACAAAGAGTCCAATAAATTAACACTCGTTATTTTGTCAAAAGATAAGCAACTAATAGAAGTTTTGTTGAGAAATAAACTCAACTACTCTTCAGTTATAATACTTAAAAGTACGTTGAACTCTTTTAAAATAGACACACTCACCACTTTGACTCGATCTTTCTTATCTCATAAAGTGGTATAGCAACAAAAAGGTGACGTGAGACAACATACTTCTTTTCCAAGATTCAAGAGCTTTAAAGTTCCAAGATAATCATGATAACTTTCCCTTGAAAACCGCACAACCACCATATCAAATAGATAGCTACTTTTCATTCTCATATATCCACGTGTAGCATAATGTTCAAGAGATATCAATAACTTTTTCAGCCATGCACAGATAATAAAAATGTTATCCTCCTTTTTAGCTACTAGACTAATTCATTTCATACTGTAAACAAATAATGATATATATATTTTATCTTTTTGTAGAAAACCATTTTCGTAGGATAAAAAATATTTTTCATTTAAGACATAACAAGATTTAATGCAATAATTTGTCCTAGAGCCTTTAAATGAAAAATCAATTATTATGCAATTGACCTTATATTTGATTTTTCCTAGTAAAGAAAAATTCTTCACTCTTTTGAAAATGTTCCTTATCATCATATACCTGAAATGCCATAAAATAGTTTAGTACACTAATAATTCATCATCAAAACTTAAGGATAAAATATGACTAGGTCAACATTCTCCCCCTTTTTGATGATGACAACCAATAAACTTTTAATACATATTCACTCCCCCTATGTTCATGCATATCATATAATTAACTCCCCCTAAATTCATGCATCAATATCATTTCAGGAATCTTATAATGAATAACTGAAATTCAATTTAATTTCAGTAAACTGAAATCAATAAACTGAAATCTTAAACCCTTATTATCTGGGCATGTACCTGCAATCATGTTAGTTTCAACATTTATCAAATATCAAACTGCTAACATAAATTTAAAACTTTAAACAATCGTCTGTGAAACCACAAATTCAAAAAATTTTCAGTCTGAAAATATCCCCATTAAACCCAAAATTTCTCCCCCTTTGTCATCAACCAAAAATGACAAATCCATCATTTGAGTTCTACCACTGCTGCACGTTGAGCATCACGCTTAGTGAAGTAAGGATGATGTTGGGCATGATGAATCCTCTCAGCAAGGGTAAAATTAGTAGCAAATTGAGGAGGTCTTGGAATGAAAGTCCCAGGGGGTAAGGGCACGTCAAGGAATTCGCCATGATACACTGCCAACCAATTGCAATGAACCCATTCCGATACTGTAGAATGTTTACGCTGCATATGGAGCTTCGATCCCACATCATTGAAACGGTTAGACATAAAATCGGCCAATTCTCCTACTTGATTACTGACAAACTTGATCTTCTGACTTAACTGCCAAGAATTCCGATTAAGCCTTCGCTGCATAACTTCTGCCAAAGCAGTGGTTTGCAGCTCAAAACCTGCTTGTAAGTCGATAAACTCATCTTCAAGATTGTTGAAAACAGATCTGATCAACTAACTTTTCATAGACAAATTGTTTTGGAAATATGACTGTTTTAAAACGTACCTCATACGCATTACTGCGAAAGAAGTTGTCAGGAAGATCAGTTGAGAGATTTGGGTTTACCGAAATCGGAGGAGGAGTAACCTCTGGCTTAAAAGATGGAGTCCTTGTCTGATGTCGCCGAGAGGGTGCAGTAGATTTAGACAGAGAGGGATTAAAGGTTGACTCTTCAGAAGATGAAGAGTCCACGCATTCGCTTCTTCGAGATATGACTTTCTTTCATCTTTCGTTAGTTCGCGTGAAGGTCCTACTGTGGATGGAGGTGGAACAATCGTTTGATCGTCGCCGTAATCGATCAACGATCTTTTATGATTTCTGGTTCTCCTATTGATGGAGATTTGGTAGAGAAGAAGATGGAAGTATCGAGATGGAAAGAGATTCAGTAAAACAGAGAGAATCAGGATATATTAAGAGAATGAAGAGAATGAAATAATACAGAGTATATAAAAAGGAAGGAATGCATATATGTAAATTTACATCTCCCTAGACTTTAAGTCTCCCAAGACTCCCCTTCAGCTGTTCGGTCTTTTCAGTTTTCAAAATCAATGATGATAAAGTCCTTGATTATTGCGTCCATTAATTAAGGAGATCAATAGGCAGCCGAAAAAGAAACTCACCATTAAATATATCACGCTTACGTTTCTTAACTGACTTGTCTTTTCAAAAATTAACTATGTCAATTATTTAGAAACCGTGTCCACGATTTAAGGACATTTAATGATCAGCCGAAAAACCGAAAAACCAGGATTAAAACCTTTAGACTACACTTAGTCTAACAATAGAAAAATCAATACAATATAGAGGTCTGTGATCAATACAAGAATAATCAATTTAACAATTAAAGGCTCAACTATATGCAATGATCAATTAGCACACAATAGATAAACAATTAATTTCTTAACGAATACCAGCTCAAATAATACCAAAAAATTAATTGCTTAGCTTCTCAATAGTTTGCACTTGACAAAATCAGATTGCTCGATAATAACAATAATAAGTGCAAGTAGTAATTTCGTGAGTCATCCATGTTTCATGTATGTCTTCATGGCTTTTTATAATCAAATAAATTACCGTTGCACAAAGAGTCCAATAAATTAACACTGTTATTTTGTCAAAAAGATAAGCAACGAATAGAAGTTTTGTTGAGAAATAAACTCAACTACCTCTTCAGTTATAATACTTAAAAGTACGTTGGACTCTTTTAAAATAGACACACTCACCACTTTGACTCAATCTTTCTTATCTCATAAAGTGGTGTAGCAACAAAAAGGTGACCGAGACAACATACTTCTTTTCCAAGATTCAAGAGCTTTAAAGTTCCAAGATAATCATGATAATAAAAATGATAACCTTCCCTTGATAAATTAATTATTATGCAATAATGTTCAAGATATTTTAAAAATGCTATCCTCCTTTTTTTAGACTAATGCATTTCATACCAGAAACAAATAATGATATATATATTTTATCTTTTGTAGAAAAATTTTTTTTCATTTAAGACTAACAAGATTTAATTTTGAAAATGTTACCTTATCATAATATTCTTCACTCTTTTGAAAAAATGCCATAAAATAATTTAGTACACTAATAATTTATCATCAAAACTTAAGGATAAAATATGACTAGATCAACACTCATGCACGCACTAATTTTAGTTTTAGAGAAATTTAATGTCCTTCCCACCTCCAGATACTGTACTTCACATCCTAATATTAAAAAAAATATTAGTGCCTACCTATGACCATCAAGAAACTTAATATTAAATATATTAAAATAATTTTATTTTTATTTTTTTACGAATCGATCTCATGTTCGGACCATTTACAATTTACAAACATGATCGACTCATTCATCTAATTTACTTTAAATAGGAGTGGGTCTATTAATTGACACTTGGCAACATACAAAATAGTTTGAAAATTATATATAAGTTTTGAAAAATAAATATATAATTGACAATCCACTTACAAAAGTAATTACTTTGATATGAGTACAAATAAAAAATGTTTTACAGAATATAAATATTTACCTTATTTTTATTTTTTTTGGGTGTGTTGTAATAAGGCTATAAATTAATTTTAAATTAGTAATGAGATCTTAGTTTTTCTTTCACCAAGGCAGTACAGTTCAAACAAGGAATCTAAATCTTCATGTAATACAAATATCGAGCACTATTCAAGTTGTCTTTTTCCAAATATCAAGAGTACTTTGCTTTCTTTTAAATTGTTTTATTCTTTTACTGCATGATGCAATTGACTTCTTTTAGTTTTTTTATTTTCCCATTAATTAGGTTTAATTCATGCAAATAGTAATACTAATTTTATTCATTTTTATTTTAAATTTCATGTCTAACTAAATGAAGATGAAATTAAATATTTCATAATAATAGTTTCTTTTTCGTTTCGATTAATGTCTAATTGTTTTCGCTTTTCTCACTAAATTCATACCGATTCTTATATTAATTAAGATATTTTGATAAGTTATAATTAATTTGTCAATTTTCATAACTTATGTTTTATCATATTAATTATATGAATCATTATTTCAAGGGGAAACAAATTAGGAATTAATTTCTAAGGTACAAAATTATTATTTTTATTACTACTTAGTGGATTCAGATTTCTATGTGTTGGGTCATGATATTTTCTCTCTTTGGGCCGGGTAAATTGGACTTACTCATTTAATTAGTCCATTGGGCCTTTATTATTGAATATGAAAGTCATTGAAATTTACCACCATATTATTTCCATTTTAACCTATAAGACAGTATTTGCTCAATTGGATCGACCCCTTAGACATTTTAATATCTATTACTTTGACTTGTAATGATGAAAAAGCATGACGGTTGACTAAAGCACCTGCCATGCATTAATGTGGATGGGATCATAACCTAACGGGCAGAGAAACAAAGGACCAAAAGCAAGTGGATAGACTACACGCAATGCAAGAAACCCATCGATCAAGGGTGTGTCGTCAGTAAGAGGGTGGCACAAGAATCCGTGCAAGAAGAGTATAACTTAGCAAGAAAGTCTTCACAAAGAGGTACGTTTTCATACACATTATCATTCATAATCACATACACATAATCGAGAATTATTATCTCTCTCAATACACTAGACATTACATCCTCCATTGTTAACCTTCAGGAACACGATATCGACTCTCACGCTCGAGCTATCCCCGACCGAACCGCCGCCAAGCTTCTTGTGGTGTTTATCGTGTTTATCGTAAGTGGAGGATCGTATGCCTTACGTGATTGGGACGGGTAAGATCTTGGCGTTAACATCGGGCTAAGAAGGAGGCGTAGTTCTAGTGTCATTAAAATTTTCAATCACAATTGTTTAACCTACTTCTAAGATGAAGAGAGTAGGGATGGTACACTGTAAGGCAAGTGCGATGGTCGTTAGCTCATCAACGCCTCGTGTTTAAGTGAAAGGATCGTCTGGTCCTTCTAAAAGTGCTCACGAGAGCACGACCTCTAAGCATAATTCAGGAGAACTCCGTCTCAAGATCCATGGTGGGGCCGATTTAAAGTTGGTTTTCAATGTCGATAAGGAGCGTGATCATGGTCGGGTGGGCGGAAGGCTCACCCACCAAGACTCATCGTCAAGTGGTCAAGAGGACAGAGCTACCAAAATTGGCAGGATGGCGACAAGCGAGATAAAGCCTTGGAGGTTCTGTTGAAGTAGAGGAAGATATAGCCAACAGATGCTTGGTGCGGAGAAAGGCGGACGCAAGCATCTAGCCATGTTCATTCGAGAAGCGGAGTAGGCATAAGGAGATGCCACGACGAGAGGTAAGGAACCCGGAGCATTCTCAGTGTATGTGTTCAGAGATCGCTCTCGCAGTAGAGGAGATCGAGGAGCAGAACTCCCGTGGCCTCAAGAAGGCAATCGATGGTCGTTGGTTCTCAAAGATCGCGACGCCGATGTAGACGAAGAAGTAGGTCGAGGGAGATCGTGCGTAAACCGTAAGAAGAGAGTACCAAAGATGACCATTCTCATCATGAGGATAGGATTACACGCCGTAGTAGTCAAGAAGTCCCACAAGCGGCAATGAGATCGGCAGAGGAAGAGGTCGATCCACTCAAAGCGCCGAATGTCGCTCAGAGAGGAGGTCTCCTCACAACTCAAGGTGTTGATTTTCTGGTGAAGGAGTTAAAAGAGTCTCAAAGCGGTTGGTCGAGGTCCAACAGGTGAAGGACACTCCAGGAAAGAAGGCATCCCCTTTTTCCTCAGATATTCTCAAGGAGAATGCAGATATCACCAAAAAGTTACCTCGTATGGAGAGCTATGATGGGTTCGGAGATCCTTATGACCATAGTCAAAGCGCTCGAATCATGGTGATGGACTATTATGACTTCACCGATGTCGCCAAGTGTCACACTTTTGTCACGACACCGAAAAGATGCGAGAGTGGATGGAGACTTTACCATCGGATTCGATATCCCTTCGACCGAAGCCAGGATAAGTCCACACCCGCTTTTGGGAGCAACCAAGAAGGGAAAGCTTCTACGGTTCTTTTAAGATGATCCGTAGAGTTCACCAGTGAATCTTTAGGCCAATATGTAAAGAGGTTTAGAGAAGCGGTTGGTCAAGTGTCCGACCTTAATGATCTCCAAGTCGCGGGTTTGTTCCGAGCGGGCCAGATCCGTGAAGTCCGAGAAGTTGGTGAAAAAGTTGATGTTCCACCATCCAAAAGTTCGCGTAAGCCTTTTGATAAGTCAAGGCTATATTGTTGTAGAAGAGGCTATGAACGACTGAAAAATCCTTCTTCGCCAATTAAAGGAGATAGAAGTTCCCAAGGCCAAGTTGATCGCAGAGAAGAGTGGGGGTATAATGACCACGAGGGTAGTTCAAGAAGACAATAACTTGTGGCGGCAAGGCGCAGAATCCACCCAATTTTCGCTCAAGGTTAATAAGGTCTACACCAAACCGAACACGATAGGTTCGGTTATTTTGGATCGATCCAAACCAACCTTTCTTCGAGCCACCTCGTGATAATTATAGATGTGACAAGGCAACTCTCAGAATATTGTGGCTATCATCAAGTCACGCCGCCGCGACACTAATGAAAGTGTTGCAATTTAAAGGATTTCGTGGAGAAGAAGATTTGAAGCGGCATCTTTGGTTCAATATGTGGTCGAGAAGGACCGCCAGATCGCAGATTATCAACCAGATCGCTATTGAGACGGCTCAAATGGTGCCATCCGTCCAAAATGCTCCAAAGACCACCGCCAAGGCACGCCGTTAATGTAATAACCGGTGGATCCGTAGGGAAGTTGGTAGGGAAGAAGAGAAGGCTTACCTTGATTCTCGGTCATGTTCGTGACGGATGCTCCCTTGAAAATCGATGCACCATTCCTGTGAACCGTCATATCATTTACGGATGCAGATTATTCTTGAGCCCGCCGAGCCACATGAAGGGGCATTAGTGATCACAAAGACAAGTAAGTTTCGGTGGATGTGAAACGCATGATGATAGACAATGGGTCTTGGTGGATATTCAGATGCCCATGCTTATCGGAGGATGCATCTTGATGGGCAAAAATGGAGGCTCGGACAGAGGCTCCTCTATACGCTTTCAAAGAATTCACCCGTCAAAGTTGCAGCACTATTGAACTCCCAGTTATCTTCTAAGACAACACACCAGCAGTAGAAATAACGTGTAAATTCTATGTTGTGCATGTAGATTCTGGCTTACAACGCCTATAATTGGGAAGGACTATATCGATGGCTCTCAAGTCATGACTCCATCCCTCATTTCAAAATCAAATTCTCACGACGCATGGAGTAGAGAGAGGTAGTGGAGACTTAGAGCTGGCCCGGACGATGTTATCGGAATGTCGTTATTTCGTCCTAATGGGGGTCAAGAAATGTAAAAAGACAATGACAATTGAAATCGAACCTTTCACCCTCGAGAGCAAATTTTAGAAGACCCTCAACTTTTATAAATAAAGATGAATTTTTCTATAAATATTATTTTGAATATTATGGAATAAATTTGATATAATGTTATTATTGTGGGATATTTATAAATTTTACGTAAAGTATACAAGTTGTTATAAAATATTCGTTTGGTGGGAATATTCTTTTTTGTTAGGGAATATTCGTGATAATGGCTCAATCATTGGTGGACCCTACAACATTATCATTTGATCGAGAAAATGACAAAAATATTTTTATAAAATAACTGGCGGAGGTGTTACAGTTAAAAAGTGAACTGAACTACACATTGGTAAAGTACAAGAATGTCTGGCGTGGTTGCATAGTAGCAGACACTCAGATTGATTATTGATGCTTACGTGAGAAGTCACTCACCTATGCTCAATTATCACTTCTGAAGAATTCTTTGCATCATATCTCTTATATTATTGATTCAATTATTGTCACAAAGATCAATCAGATAATATGTTATAGTATTAAATCAATAATTGAGACGACAAGTTATAAATGATTAATAATTATTGAAAGATTAAATATGTGTTATGATTTGTGGTAAGTTTGATTATTTTATGGGGGGCCTATATGTCATCATCTAAGAGTCTCTTCATCAATAGTATTTACCTTCATTCAATAAAGTAATTACCCTTGTGAATAGTATTTACCTTCGTCAATAGTAATTATCCTTGTGAATAAGATTTACCTTCGTCAATAAGTAATTACCCTTGTGAATAGTATTTACCTTCGTCAATAGTATTTACCTTCGTTAATAGTAATTACCTTTACCAGACGTCGAACCACTTGTCGCTTCACATTACAAAAGGCCGAACCACTTGTCGTTTCACATTATAGGCGTCAAACCAACCGCTCGTCAAGCCACTTGCCTTTTCATCTGAAAAGTGCTAAGCTAGAAATCTTCTATAAATAGAGGCCTAGGCTTCATTATTTTTCATTTAATTCATTCAAGCTATAGAGAGAGAAAGTAGAGAGAATAAAGAGAGAAGAAGAGTATTTTGTTACTACATCGCCGCAGATTCAATCTCCTACCAAATGTGGGTGTTATTCTTCTTATTCATGAAGAGAACTGCTGTTATTCCATTGCTTATTATTCATTGGAATAACCCGTATAAGTGGTTTACCCTATACTTGGTGACATTCTTCTATTATTCTCATTGGAACATCCTGCTCATGTGTTTTACACCGGACCGGTTCCGCGTCTTTATCATTCTCTGTTGGAACATCCTGCTCGTGTGTTTTACACCGGACCGGTTCCGCTCTTTATCATTCTGTTGGAACATCCTATGTCGTGTGTTTACTGACACTGGTTCCGGCTCTTTATTATTCTCGCTGGAACATCCTGCTCTGTGTGTTTTACGGACCATTTTGGACCGGTTCTTTTTTTATTATTTGCTGAATATCCTATCATGTGTTTTACACCGGATCCGGGTTCCATCTTTATTATTCTGTTGGAACATCCGCTTGCGGTGAATTTCACCCGAACGGTTCCGTTATTTATTATTCGTTGGAATAACCCGTCTGTAAAGCGATTCATCGCATGCACGGTGATTTCTTTTGTTATTCCATTCTTTATTATACCCAAATAGGGTTAAAACTTTGACTTCTATACTCCATGAAATTAGTAGAATATCCTTGATATTTGCGTTTCATCCAAAGATCTTTTCATGGAAATATTCTTCCGATCATTCTTGAATTTTACTCTACAAAACAAGATCACGTTGACAATTTGACGTTAATAATTCCTAGATAAAATAATTCTTGAACTTGTTTTATTGAATTCTTATATCATTGTCATCATCCTCATGTTTATATTTTTTTTTTGAAAGTCATCGTGGGCCTGTGTAGTGCATAGATGGACTTGGTATGATTATGACCTGAGAGACTATTCGGTGTAATCATAACCGTAATGTTACAAATGATGTGATAAAAAATCCTCAATGGTCAGTAGTGCATTGATGGACGATTGTTGGTACGATCATGACTATTAATGAATACACAAATATTCTCGTCAGTAGTGCATGAATAATTGTGGTCGTGATACTAAAGAATATCCTCGTTGAAGTAGCGGTAAAGGTGATTCGATGATGTGGAATATTTATTAAAGCTGAGTCTCATTTATAACAGTGATGAAAAACCTTTTAAAACCTAAAAGATAGTAGACTTTATTTTCTACTTGACTCTTTTAATGGATCAAGATATTCATTGCTGCAGCTTAAACCGGGTTGTCATTGTATTTTATCGGGTTTAACATTATCAAGACTATTGATAATTTATTCTGCATTATCTTAGTCATAATATTTCTTACTGGGCTAGTTGAGCTCACCCTTTCTTTCACTGTTCTCTTCAGGAAATGATAATATAGCTGGGACGAGTCGGGGAAACGAGTGATGGTCCTGAAGATAACATTAGTAGTCCTCACTATTCTGTAAAATAGTGTGATAATAACTGTAATGAGGACTTTTTGTTCGAGTTTGTATAATATCTAGTAGACGATATTTGTATTTAAACTCACGCTTTATGTCGTATTGTACACCGGCGCTTATGTTAATAAGTTGTATTTAAATTTGCACCATGTAAGTGGCTACTCAAGATGGGTGATGTATACCTAATTTTGGGGGCGCCACAAAGCAATTTCTGAATCGTTGGTAATCCCCGTAGGGGGGACGGAGGAGATTGAGTTGGTCGCATAAAACCGACAAGACGGTGAGGATTGGTTCGGGTCTGCGTAACCTCTTCTGATTTAACCTTATGAAACTTTTTATTTCTATGCTAAAATTTTTGCATGGGAACCACAAGACACGCCGGAGTTAGCCAAAGGTACCGAGCATAAACCGGAGATAGATCCTTCAAGAAGCCATTTCGTTAAAAGATCTTCTTTGCAGAATAATGAAGATCATCATGAAGAAGAGGTTGCAAAGTCGCTAGTCACCGACTTCATCTATGAAATTGATTACCCGAGTGGATAGCGAATGTGGTGTCAAAAGTGTATGAAGCGAGAATGGAAAATGGCGGGTTCAGATCGACTACACCGATCTCAATAAAGCTTGTTCGGAAGGACTTTTATCCTTTACCCCATATCGATCAGCTCATCGATGCCACTTTGGGGTATGCATTACTAAGCTTTATGGATGCTTTTTCAGGTTATCATCAAATATCTATGTGCAAAGAGGACATTCCGAAGACAATGGCGTTCATTACACACCGTTCGGTATACGTCTATAAAAAGATGACTTTTGGCCTCATAATGCCGGAGCCACCTACCGGAGAATGATGAACTTCATCTTCGACAGCAAAATGGGAGGAACATGGAGGTTTATGTAGATGACATGATCGTGGAAGAGTATGCAGATTCAGAAGCATTTGGATGACCTAAAGGAATGCTTACAGACTGTCCGTTATCGTCAATTGAGACTCAATCCTACCAAATGTAGAAAATTTCGGGTTATCCGTCACCGAGGGCATCGAGGCCAACCCGAGAAGATCCAAAGCCATTCTTGATATGAAGACTCTCGGCCGCTTAAAGACGCCCAACATCGACCGGTAGGATCAGCGGCTTTTAAGGAGGTTCGTCGACAATCTGCGGAGAGATGCCTTCTTTCTTTCGATACATCAAGGGGCCAAGAATGCTAAGACGCTCCAGTGGACTTTGAGTGTGAAGACGCGCTTCCAAGGCATAAAGATATATCTGCCTTCGCTTCCTTTATTGGTGAAGCTCGCCCCAAAGAGAGACCTTATATTTGTACCTTGCAGCAAGTTCGTTGGCTGGTTGGAGCAAAGTGTTGGTTCGGAGATCGGTGGAAGCAAAGCATCCGGTCTATTATGTCATCCACGTCCTGCGAGATGCTGAAACTAGGTATCCGAATATTGAGAAATTTGCCTTTGCTTTAGTAATTGCTAGTAGAAAGCTTCGGCAATATTTTCAAGGTCGGCTCCTGGTCGTCTACACGAATCAGCCATTGAAGAAGGTGATGGGCAAGCCAGAGGTCTCAGCAGATTAAGAAGACGGACTATGGAGTTGTCCCAATTTTTCATCGAATACCATCCCCGAACTGCCATCAAGGTTTCAAGCCTTGGCCGATTTTATGGTAGAATGTTCATTCACCGAAGCAGATTCAGAGTTGTCGGAGGCTGAATCGTCTGATCGGGCAGTTGCAGTTCTTCAAATAGGTCGTAATGCTTGGACGTCAGATGCAGATGGATCTCTATGATGATCGTATGTGGAAGGTGAATTATTTTGACGAGTCCAGAGGAATTCAAGGTTCAAAGAGCCATCGTGTTCGCTTAAAGCGACGAACAACGAAGCTGAGTATGAAGCGGTGTTAGCGGGTGTCCGATTGGTAAGGAGTCTAGAAGTCCAGAAGTTGATCATTTATAGTGATTCTCAATTGGTCGTTAAACATTGGGGAGATTATGAAGCTCGTGGGACCTTGGATGATCAAGTATCGGGCGGAATTAAAAACCGACTTCAATATTTCGCTTCAGATGAGTTTTAGGGCATAGAGCGTAACGACAATTCCATTGCCGATGCACTGTCGAAGCTCGCCACTGCAGATGCAGATGTTTTCAATGGATCGGTTTATTTGGAAGTTTTTGCAAGAAGAATGAGTGTTCAACACGGAAGCGGTGATGTATCGAACGATCTAACCGCCGGATGACCCCTACATCGAGTATTTCGCGATGGCGTCCTTCCTTCCTGGATCGATGTCGGGCAAAGAAGATCAAGTACAAGAGTGCCAATTTTGTTCTTATTGATGGGGATCTTTATCGATTGGCATTTTACTCACCATTGCTGAAATGTCTGGTTCCGTCCGAGGCCGAGTATGCTCTTCGGGAGGTTCACGAGGGTATTTGCGGTGATCATATGGCTGCCAAGTCTTTGGCTTATAAAGTACTTCGACAAGGATACTATTGGCCTACGATTTTTAAGAAAGCTACAGAATATGTCAAGAAATGTGAAAAAAGCAAGCTCAATAGTCCGATCCCACATCAGCCACCGGAAGAGCTATATTCGATTTTATCTCCTATACCCTTCGCTGTCTGGGGGGTGGATATATTGGGTCCGTTGCCTAAAGCTAAAGGTCAGGTCAGCTTTGTCATAGTTGCTATTGATTACATGACTAAGTGGGTAGAAAGCTAAACCACTTTGGCCAATAACTGAACAAGAGTGCTTGAAGTTTATAAAAGAGTCCGTAGTGTTTCGCTTCGGATCCCTTGAGTGTTGATATCTGACAATCCGGACACCGCCTCGTGGGTTCAAAATTTGAAGGATTTTAAAGGATCCGAGGATTCAACACAAGAAGACTTCGGTGGCTCATCCACAGTCAAATGGGCAAGTCGAGGTGACCAACAGGACACTGCTGAACGGAATCAAGCGCAGACTGGATGAAGCTAAAGGAAGATGGCCGTAAGAATCGCCAGCCAGGTTGGGCTTACCGAACTACACCGAGGACCACCACTGGGGATTCACCCTTTCGATTAACCAATGGTACTGATGCCTTAGTCCCTGTCGAAATCGGATCTCCAAGTCTTCGTCACCGGCCCAAAGAGATCTACATCGACGAAGGACCGAAAAGCTAACTTATACCCGCTAGAAGAAGTCGAGAGGTAGCTTTGCTCAAATTGGTCGCTTATCAACGAAGGGTAGCCAAACATTACAACAAAGGGTCAAACTTCGAGATTCAAGTAGAGACTTCGCCCAGAGAAGCCGAAGCATCTACGCCTCGTAACACGTGAAAGTTAATGCCGAACCCGGAAGGGCCATATGAGGTGATCAAGTATCAAAGTCGACACTTATCTCTTAAAGGCATTAGATGGTTCCGAGATCAAGAATACTTGGCACGTTTGGCGTGCTTCAAAATATTTTCAATAGAGATTAAGTCAATTTATCTAAGTCTGTACACGATTGTTCATTATCAATAAAAAGTCACTTTTCCACAATTGATCCTGTTCATGTTGGTCCTAAGGTCGCAATGGTGTAAGGAGGTATGGTAGGACTCACTGGCCATTCGATGGTAGCCCATTTATTATTCTACCCTGAGTGGTAGACAAAGGTCCTTATGATCCTATATTGATTTTACCAAGGGTGGTAAATCAATGGTCACTATTGATCCTGGTCCTATTTTTCCTAAGGTCACAATGGTGTAAGGAGGTATGGTAGGACTCATTGGCCATTCGATGGGCATCCATTTATTGTTTCTACCCCGAGTGGTAGATAAAGGTCCTTATGATCCTATATTGATTTTACCAAGGTGGTAAGTCAATGGTCACAATTGATCCTTATATCTTCGTCCTTATATACTTGTTCTACCCCCGAGTGGTAAACAAGATTTTGATGGTGCAAGGAGGATCGTACCAAATTCACCTCACACATGACCGATCTCACAGCCCGGCATCGATGAATATATATTACTTTATTTTGTTTAAGTGTTGAGTTCTGGCCTATTCAATTCAGCTTAAGTTAAATCTCGTCCAGTAGAAATTCAATTCACTTCATTTCATAAATTAATCTGTTATATACCGTGATTCCGATTCACTATTGGGTTCAATTTATTGATATCTAATTATCGACAAGAAATTAATCAACATGTAAGTCATAATCAAGACAAGTTGAAGATTCATCAATAAAATAAAACGCTCATTCATTCAAGTCACCATAAACTAATCACATGAACATAAAAAGTTTAAAGTAGTTAAATTTTTACATGTAACAAAAAACAGAGGGACATTCAGCGCCACCTTCGCCATCTGAGTTGAGTAAGGTCTGGTCCACCGAAAGCAAGAGATAGCTTTTCTTTACCTCGCCTTCTAATCTTCGCATTCTCCGAATATACCTTCATGATTTCGGCATTAAGTTCGTCCAATCCCTCAGTAGTCCACTCGAATTGCTTTCCGCAGCCTCTTCTACGTAAGAGGACCTCACCCTCAAGATCCTTTATTTTGTGACGAAGTTTATGGCGCTTGGCCTTATGTCTTCGCTTCTTCATCCCGGCCTTCATTCGAGCCTCGCCAAGTCAATCGCTAAGCTTTGGCCGATCAAGAAAACTCCTCATTTTTTGCCTTCAGAGTAGGTTTTCTTCACCAAGCCGCTGCTCATGTCGCTTAAAGCTTGTTGGTCGGCTTTGGACGCAGCCTAACCCATCCTCGTGGGCCCTTAACTCGTCGCCGACGCCTCTTCAGTCCATCTTAGCCCGATCTAATTTCGCTTCAAGGTCAGTTGATGGTACGAAAAGCATCTTCACGATCGACCTCTCTCGATCCAAGGTCGATTTCAAAGATATTTATCTCCCCGCCTCATGAAATCCTCCTCACCTCCCCATTTATGTGTCTCGAGATTTAAATGTCCAAGAAGACAAACGTTAGCCTGCGATATTTTCAAAATATTCAAGTCAATGTCCAGATATCCAAATGAGAACGTAGAAATAGAAGATAAAGAAATTGTTATTTACCTTAGCTGAGATAGCTCATCCCTCATCGAAAGCGATTTTCATTCAGATGATCACCGATCCGATGGTCGATGTTGTTCTTGGATTTAAAGCTCCAAAAGGTCAAGGGAAATTCAGATCAATCTAGGCCACAAGGTTTGGGACCCCATAATTTCAGATGATAACCTCGACCGGAGGGACCTGGGTCGTTCGGGGGAGGGTCTCGGTCTCTTTCGGGGAGAAGGAGTCATTGTTCGGGAGGGTGGGATCCATATATACGGTTTGCAAGAAGGGATTTATTTGGGGTGGGTTCTCGAGGGGTGAGGCGTAGCAGTAACTCGGATGTATTTGTCGGTGTGCGCTTCCTTTTCCGGATAGCGTTGGAACCACTTCGCCCGGGTCACCGTCTTCGATAATCAGATTTCTACAGGGGCACGAAAGGGTGGGATGATCAAGACCGAGGCACCCAAAGTTCTTCGACACAACGGGTTATCTTGGTTTTTAATTTTTGGTCCGGAGGACACTTCTTCGATCAGGACGATCGAGTAAACCTCCTCGTCGAGGGATTGATGTGGAGGTTGGCTCTGTTTCTAGAATGGCTTCAGAAGGGGTGACAAGAGGTGTTGACTTGGGCTTTCTAGTGGCCCTCCTCTTCCGACGAGGATGGAGGGTCTCTTCCTGAGACAGAACCTCTTCGACCTCTAGTTCTTCTATTCGGAATTCATCAAGATGTATTTCGGCTCGGCTCACCGGCCGGAGAGCTTTTTTGTTGGCAGATTCTCAACAGCTCAAGACTTCCTTGACAAGAAATCTTCGAACTCCTTTATTTCTAAGGAGCTTTCATTCGATCAGAGATATCGCATTGAAACAAATAAATTCTATGTTAGATTCCACATCATAAAAGCATTTTCGTAAATTTATATATATGAAATAGACCGTTGCTTACATTTATGGTCATATAACCATGCTTCGCTTCGAGAGGAGTCCATATTTCCACCTCCCAGTGAAATTGTCGTAAAAGTTCCATCATTTCAACTTCCCGCTCTTCAAAAATATCTCTCAAGTTACAGAGATCTTTCGTCGCTGGCCCGATTCAGAAAGAAGAAATTTCGGGACCTTTCGACGTAGAACCACTTCTCGTGCCATCCCTATCGCTTCAAAGGAGTGTTCACCAATGAAACGCCTTGAATTTTTTCTCCGACTTCGGAGAATGTTTCTAAGGCCTCGAACCCCTCTCTCAGATTGGACTATTTTGTATACGGTGAAGAAGAAGTCCAGGGAGGGCTCAACGCCCAACTCATGGCAGAAGGCCACAAAGGCCAAAATGTGAATGTAAGAGTTTGGTACCAACTAGGCGAACCCCACGCCCAGAACCCCAAAGATAGTCACTATAAAATGTGCAGAGGGAAACGAACCCCTTCTCGAAAGCAAGGTCGCGGTGGACTACCTGGCCCAACCTTCTCGCCACAGTACATCTTCTCACGGATCCGGGAACCCCGGCCGCGTGGGTATCCTAATGTGGTACCGAGATCTAATCCTTTTAATTCAATTTCAATCCAATAGAGGGAGTATTGGCATGCGAGAAGCGATCTGTGCTCCTGTAGTATTCGGAGGGGGTTTTGGGAGTTTTTGGCATGGGATTCATGGTCGAGGTTCCTTCACGAGGGTTAGGGTTTGGTGGAACGACGGTGATCGGTGTTACCAGTATGGGTGAACTTTGTTCAGAGTTTTGGGAAGCCATTTTTGTGAGACCCCATATTTTATCAATAAAGATTTAAATTTTGTCGAAATAATTTTTAATATTATGGTGTGAATTTGAGATAATATTATAGTTGTGGGTAGTATTTATAAATTTTGCAAAGTATGCAAGTTGTTATAAAATATTCGTTTGCCTGGGGAATATTCTTTTGTTAGGGAATATTCGTACAACTACCAATCATTGGTGGACTCTCATAATATGTAATTATCATTTGATCGAGAAAACGACAAAAAATATTTTATAAAAATAACGACGGAGGTGTTACCGTTAAAACCGTTGAACTACCCGGTGGTAAAAGTATAAGAATACGCGTGGTCGCATAAGAGTATTACACGATATTGATTATCGAAGCTTACGGAGAAGTCACTCAATTATGCTCAATTATCACTACGAGAATTCTCTTGATCATATCTCTTATATTATCGATTCAATTATTCACACAAGATCATCCGTATAATATGTTATATTATTAATTGAGACGACAAGTTATAAATGATTAATAATTGTTGAAAGATTAAAAAATGTGTTGATTAAAAATAAAATGATTTGTGGTAATATTTATTCAATCCTTAATGTATATAAAGAGTTCATATGTAGACGTTTGTGGTAAGTTTGATTATTTTATGGGGGCTATATGTCATTATCTAAGAGTCTCTTTCACAATAAGTAATTACCTCATGAATAATAATTACCTTCATCAATAGTAATTACCTTTGTGAATAGTAATTACCTTCACAATAAGATTTACCTTAAATCAATAGTAATTACCTTCGTTAATAGTAATTACCTTGAATAGTAATTACCTTCGTCAATAGTAATTACCTTTACCAAGCGCCGAACCACTTGTCGCTTCACATTACAAAGGCCGAACCACTTGTCGCTTCACATTACAAAAGGCCAACCACTGTCGCTTCACATTACAAAAGGCCGAACCACTTGTCATT